>OX463851.1:1242169-1328046 GCA_949825065.1 Odontocerum albicorne | reverse complement strand
ATATATATATATATATATATATATATATATATATATATATATATATATATATATATATATATATATATATATATAAATATATATATATATATATATATATATATATATATATATATATATATATATATATATATATATATATATATATATATATATATATATATATATATATGTGTGTGTGTGTGTGTTTGTGATATCGCCATAGAATTTCCTTGCTTCAAGGTATTTTTGAAATTCTGACGTGATAAAGTGTAAATTAACACTTGTCTTTAAATCCTCAATTAAACAAGGACCTTCGCCCGGCCCGGCCCGGCCCTCCGGATAAGAGGGACTTAACGAGTGGCTTTCTCGAGGACTTCTCAATTTTGGTGCGAGGCAATTCATTTGATCACAGTTTTCCGTGTTACGAGCCAAGTTGCCTTGTCGTGGTGTGATAATTTACTAATTATTAGCATTTTTCCATTGCGAAAAATAAATAATATTAAATACATTAAAAATCGACTCATATTGTTTATAAATATTTTCCGTACAAGTATTTTGACACACTATGAAACAAAATAAGGGAAACATATCAAGCAAGAAAAAAAACTCGTGCATTCTCTAATGTTGAGAGAAATTGAATGAAAAAATTGAGATGTGATGCTGGAGACGTATGCTGGAAATGTCTTGGACCATTCGGCGCGCCAATGTGTCCATCGTACAACAATATGGGACTCAGGAGAGGCTGTCTATAATTTGTCTGCGACAAGTACTTCAATTGTTTAACCATATAGTACGTATGGAATAGGAGAGGAGAAATAAGAAGGATTCGTGCTTAGAGGCAGAGCGGAGGGACGATGAGGTAGAGATAGACCTTCTACTTGCTGGACTGACTAATTCATGAACGTAACAGGGTCCTGTGTGACGATTGTACTCCAATAATCGCAAAGTAGGGAGAGGTTTAGAATTGTCATGGGCAGAGTTAATCACGACCTTCAGAGAGATAAAAAGAGAGATCACGGCCAAGAGTGTTGACGAATCGACTAAGAAGAATTAGGTGCATAGTACCATTAAGACAACTGATAGGATAGGTTAGAAGTATGTTAGCAAAACTGATTCAATACCTACCATACCTTCTTCTTTCTGTAATTTTCTGCATTATATCTGTAATATGGACTGCCAGTTATCCCTCCATCTCTGAGGGGATTTACCTTGCAGTCGGCTTCCTATGGAGTAGCCTGGATATCCATTGAACGTGATCCCACCAATAATGTCTTCTCTACTTTCCCCATTTAATTTGTTTTCGGTTTTACACATTATTTTTACTGTCTTTATTTGAACAATAATACATCGTAAAACCTTGAACCTTTTTTTGAGATATTTGAGTAAAAATATAGTGACGCATTCTGTAGGGTTAATATTTTTTTTTCAAATTGAATTGAACCATGAAATTAACAGATCCTTGACTTGAGTAATACTTGTATGTGTCGATTGTTGATGCAGAATGTAAGTGCTTGTAGTGCGAACGAGGGCATATGCATAATGGAAGAAAGGCCACCTATCAATAATTGCCGGTGTACGGTAGCTAGTTGCCGATGGAAGGTCTATGGCGGCGGGACTACGCGACTCGAGGGGGTTGTCAAGCCATTACAGGCGAATCTGAACCCTCATTAAGGGCCTTGTATCAATTAGACTTTAATGTGATGTAGTTTACATGTCTTTTTTAATGGTGAATTTCAAAACAGTGCATTCTTAATTAACGAAAAGTGATTTTATCAACTTGACCTCATTTATCAAATATTTTTCTATCTTACGAGTATCCATAAGGGTGTTACTGAAATTTTGATTATTTTGACAAATAAAACAGAGATGTGGCGTGTAGTGTACGAGTATGGAATTATAATTATGGAGTATTTTGTTGAAAGTGTGGAGTAATAAATGTGCAGGGTCTCGCCACTATTTTATTTATCTCGGATCTATCTCCTATTTCCTAAACCTTCCATCATTATGTCGCATGTCATTATGTCGTGTCAATGCTTTCCTCCTATCTCCTGAACCTTCCATCATTATGTCGTGTCAATGTGATTGTACCTTGAAGGCGAATGTATTTGATGTTAAAGAAATAATTGAAGCTGTCCCTTGCAGTGCTTCCACATCTTCAATGCTCTCTTGATCACGTTCAAATTCAGCTGCCTACTTTATAACAGTCGTGTAAGATGGACACGGTGATCCCAATATCTCTCGCGTGTCTCGTGGATCACTATTTTAGTGCATACGTAAACGTGCTAAACAGTGTTGTCACCTTTACACGTTTGATAATTTGCTGACATGTACGATGACGGCTCGATTAGTGGGACCGAGGACGATGGTACCATATATCCCAGTCAAACTCTTAAACATTCCCACATCACCAGTTTAAATGTATTGAAAAATACAATACGAATGTACAATGAATGAAAATTTTGAGGACGTAAGGTTGATAAACTTTTGCCCCTAAAAAACGTCTCAATTACCAAACGCTACCAATACTTATGTTTTAGACACCCGATACGTACCCGCACAATATATATCATATGTACACGACTGATTATTTGGTGCAAGAGAATAAGTGGCCTCCGCATACTCCAAGTTGGAAGTGTATGTGTAAGAAGAAGCTGTTATTGATTTGAAATGACGACCTTCGTGGCCTAGTTGGTAAGACACTTGTCTTCAGTCCGGGGGATTTGGTTACGATTCCCGATAATAATAAAAAAAAGGGTACTAGTCTGGTTAAAGACTAGGTAAATGTGTGCGAGGTTGTTGCTTGTCCACTTGTGATAGTATTTCAACACGTGCGATGGCGAACTGTAAGTTACTTGCCTATTCCGGTGGTTCTTAACGCGAAGACTCGATTTCTGGGATTGAATACGACATTTAATTAATGCTTTATTTTAAATAGATTTTTGATTGGTGCCAATCCCTTCTTACCAATAAAAATAATCATTAGGGTTATTATTATGATAAAAATAAAATGACAATTAATAAAGCGCCGTTAACAGAGCAGGATCTCCTCAAGAGCGCTCTTAATCGGGATTCAAAGCCACTACGGTTGACATAATATGCTGTCGTTATATCAATACAAGTTTTGAATCAAAAGTGGAGGATATATATTTTGGATATAGAAAAAATAAAATAAACAATACCAACGAAATTTAAACAAACATAAAAACAGAAACATCACACATTAAAAACACAAACGACAAATATTAAAAGAAAGGAGGATTGTGAAAACTCAGGAAAAACACGTTCTACAACATGTCTGCATCGTGAATTTAGATGTCTTGAATGGTACCATATGAATTAATGTACGAATTATTGAAAATAAAGAAATAAACTTGAATTACGTAAATAGTGCGCAAGCTTACGGAGAACAAATTGTGGACAAAATGCGACGAATGACAGTAACACCTCTTTGTGCCATCAGCGCCGGGCGGAAGATGCCGCCACCGCCACCGCCTCTGACAGATATAAAATCACCTCCAGCGAATTATAAACTAATTATTTCGCAGGGACGGTTGGCAAGATTGATTGATTCGAAATGAGCCGGCGGCGATATTTTTTCGCTACGCGCAAAAAAACAATGGGAAATTAAATATGGACACACACACAGGTGCTATCCGATTTTCGATTCGAGGGAGTCATTTTTTATGTGAAAATAAACAGACCCAATCTATTTACTTACTCATAGCGGTTATGTAATTTATTTTGCATTAAATTCAGCAGATTGTAAGACGGCTTTGGAGTTTCAATGAAATGTTTATACAGTACCAGCTACAAGTGAATCAAGGACCGCAGAGCAGAACTCGTCCCGATTGTAGACGACCGTGGTCCAACTGTTAGCATTCACGCAAGCGGACTCATCAGGTTCGACGCCCAGCTGATTTATTCCGGACTGGTTTTACTCTTCGACCGTTTTGCATCTAAATTTATGTTTTTTTCTGTAGCTTACATACTGCTTTCTACATTTGTCTTTCCTCCACCTACACTGCCTCCAGGAACGAATTAGGGTACCTTATGGTGTGATCATACACTCGTAAGAAAATTAGATATAGTCATACTTTGATGATAAAGCTGTCCCGGGAGGAAGCCTCTCCTTTGCTGGTGTCACACCAAAGTGGGAAAAAGATAGAGGGGGCACCGACTAAACGTCAGATACCACGGATAATAAATAAAAAATATATATGATAAAAAGGATGATATATGTGTAAATATAATAAAAATCCATCTAAACCTTGAGAGATGTTATTAAAAATCCATCTAAACCTTAAAAGATGTTATTAAAAATCCATCTGAACCTTGAGATATGTTATTAAAAATCCATCTAAACCTTGAGAGATGTTATTAAAAATCCATCTAAACCTTAAAAGATATTATTAAAACTCCATCTGCACCTTGAGAGAAGTTATTAAAAAAAGAGAAGAAATAACCACCCTTCATTATTAACGCGTGATCATTTCACAACTTCCGTCATATATCTTACCATATTTACGTAAAATTGTAATTCTATAAATAAAAATTGACCTTTTCAAAACAGATTATACCCACCCTTATCAAATATAATTGGATGGGGTCGAATGAACTTTCAAAATATTTATTTGAATTTGCACCGAAAACATGTGAAAGCGCTCGTCACCTATCAATTATCGTGTTTTGAAAGAAAACATCCGCAAGTGTACTCGCATGTTAAGTTTTGACGGCGGCGCGACGCACGGAGAGGGACTACGACCGTGCCCTTAACATAATATTATATACTCCTACAGACACCAACTGTTGCTTTCCAGGAACCGTTACGAGTATATTATTTTGACTTAATTGGATTTATCCAAAATGTTTTAGGATGGCGGAACAGAGACGAGAGATATTGTATTATATAATATTGGGTGTTAACATAAGTTGTATCCGTTTTTATCCAAGCTCGCCAGATTCTCGATGGAATCCAGATTCTTTTGAAAATTATTCAAGTCTCAATTTCAATTGAGGTCTTTTTAACATCTCTCTGGTTCGTTGAAATAGATTTCCAAACGGCAATAAACCCGCCAGGTTGTGTTGTACTATATATGGTACAATGAAAGTATTAGGTGTTAACATAAGTTGTGTCCGTTTTTTTTTCAATTTAAAAAAGAGCACCAAAAATAAAACAAAATGGTAAATGTTATGCGTCATTCGAAAGAAAATTTTCTACCTATAAGATATTGTGTTTGCTTTTACGTTACATATATTATTTTATTTGATTACAAGCCTTCAAAATGGAATGGCAAGTAGACGAAAGTGAGCATTTCGACACCTCCTTCTGTACGCGTTTAATCGAGGAAATAAAGCTGCCAAAGCTGCTCGCGATATTTGCAAAGTGTACGGTGAAGATGCTATGAATAAAAGTACAGCTCTTTCATGGTTTTTGCGTTTCAAAGACGGTAATTTCAACCTTAAAGACATGGAGCGTTCCGAACGACCAGTGGACTTCGATGAGGACCGCTTAAACCATATTATTCATGAAGATCCTCTTCAAACTACCGTAGAATTGGCTGAGCAGATGAATTGTAGTCACATGACTATATACCACCATCTTAAATCAATGGGAAAAGTCCAGAAGTTCGGCGCTTGGGTTCCATATGTTTTGGATGAAAACAACAAAAATCAACGTTCGACAATTTCTGCTGGTTTGCTCGCGTGTCATCGAGCTACGCATGGCCACAAGCAAAGGTTCCTTTACCGCATCATTACTGGTGAGGAAAAATGGTTTGAAAATGGTGATGAAAAATGTTTGAAGGGGATCTTCATGAATAATATGGTTTAAGCGGTCCTCATCGAAGTCCACTGGTCGTCCGGAACGCTCCATGTCTTTCAGGTCAAATTGCCGTCATTGAAACGCAAAAACCATCGACGAGCTGCCCTTTTATTCATAGCATCTTCATCGTACATTTTGCAAATATCGCGAGCAGCTTTGGCAGCTTTATTTCCTCGATTGAACGCGAACAGAAGGAGGTGTCGAAAATGCTCACTTTCGTCTACTTGCCATTCCATTTTGAAGGCTTGTAATCAAATAAAATAATAAATGTAACGTCAAAACAAACATAATAACTTGTAGAGCAGAAAATTTTCTTTCGAATGATGTATAACATTTTGTTTTATTTTTGGTGCTCATTTTTAAATTGGAAAAAAAACGGACACAACTTATGTTAACACCTAATACTTTCATTGTACCATATATAGTACAACACAACCTGGCGGGTTTATTGCCGTTTGGAAATCTATTTCAACGATCCAGAGAGATGTTAAAAAGACCTCAATTGAAATTGAGACTTGAATAATTTTCAAAAGAATCTGGATTCCATCGAGAATCTGGCGAGCTTATACTCAGAATGTCACAGACTTATAAACCAGAATGATTTAAATGTAAATGTCGTTGAGTTCAAGTGAGGGTATTTCCTTCCTCAATTTTAGGCTTTGTCTGGGAGACTGGTTATTTGATTTTATGTCGAGAATTAATTTTTATAATTTGTCGTATAATTTCGTTGTCTCGTTGTCCTTGAGAGAGCTTGTATGTATTTCCCACTCAAGTCTTGTATTGTTTACGAAATTTAATTAATTGCATTTCTTTAACTTTTTACTATGCATGCAGTACTATACTCGTAAATTGGAAGTTTGATGCGACTTTTAAATTTTTAAATGTGTATCCTAGATGTATGTATCCTTAAAAGTTAATTGTATTTTGAAGGATTTTGATACGTTTTCTTTATATTCAACGTTTGTATTGTTACTCTGATCACCGTCATATCCTTACACTCAACTTGAATTTTGATACGTTTTCTTTATATTCAACGTTTGTATTGTTACTCTGATCACCGTCATATCCTTACACTCAACTTGAATTTTGATACGTTTTCTTTATATTCAACGTTTGTATTGTTACTCTGATCACCGTCATATCCTTACACTCAACTTGAATTTTGATACGTTTTCTTTATATTCAACGTTTATATTGTTACTCTGATCACCGTCATATCCTTACACTCAACTTGAATTTTGATACGTTTTCTTTATATTCAACGTTTATAATGTTACTCTCATTACCGTCATATCTTGATTTTTTTTCGTAATATTTTTAATTTGTCAATAATAAAGGGTTCGGAGAGTCTGCTATCTGAATGGCACTATATAAATTGTCTTTTTATTATTATTAGTATCCAAGCGTAACGCGCAAGTTGATTGAAACAGTGTGAACATGGAAAAGCTAATAAAATTTCTTTAACTGTATTTTCGCTAGCATCAATCTTCTTTTAGAATTTACATTTTCTGTGACAAATAATTTACAGAAATTCACGTCCTCCAAGATGAAATCAAAAAAGAAATCTGCCTACTTAAAAACCAGCTATGACAGAGAAAATTGGCGGCCCTAGAACCGGGTAACGGTACTCTCTGGCGAGTCGTCAAGGGTATCAAATGCTCGTCTCAAAGCATACCACCTCTGCGCACAGCCTCAGGGTTGGCTGTTTCTGACAGGCTGGTCTGGCATGGTCTCTGGCAATGCCTTAGCGGACGCTTACGAGAATACGTACTCAATCCCTTCCGACCTTGGAAATGTTGATGTTAACAAAGCTGTCGAGGACACTTTCGCCAGTTTTGCTTACTCCCCGAGCAACCAAAACGAGGTGCAACTTTGCACCCCGTCCGAAATTGGTCGTATCCTTGACATACTTAAAACACGAAAAGCCCCCGGTCCCGACAATATACACAATAGCCTTCTTAAACAGTTACCACTCAAAGGGAGAATTTTTCTTACTAAAATAATAAATGCCTCACTCCTTAATGGCTATATTCCGAGTATTAGAAAAATAGCCAATATTGTTCCTATCTACAAGCCAAATAAACCTACCAAAAATCCAACTAGCTACAGGCCCATCAGCCTTCTTCCAGGTCTTGGCAAGATCCTTGAGAGAGTGGTTGCCTCAAGGCTAGTGTTCCATCACGAATCCAATAATACATTCCCTCATGAGCAATTTGGATTTAGAACAAGACAGAACACGGTCCAGCATCTTACCGGTGTCGTGGAAGACATGTCGATGGGCTTCAATAGGAACATAAGTACTGGCAGGGTACTGCTGGACCTTGAGAAGGCTTTTGATACTGTCTGGCACGATGCCCTTCTCCACAAACTTCTCCTTAATGGCACTCCACTCTATCTTGTGAAACTACTTCAATCCTAATATACCTTTCCAATAAAAGTTTCACACTCATCACTCATCATTCTACGTCATCCGCCAGGCCCATCCCTATGGGTATCCTCTAAGGCAGTATACTTGAACCATGTCTATTTAACATCTACACACACGACATACCTACTCCCCCAAACTGTAAGCTTGCACTCTTTGCTGGCGATGCGGCATACTACGCATCGTCACTCAAGGTGGAATGAGCTGGTCGCCGTCTTCAGATTGCTCTTGAGATTCTTGAGAAATACTACCAGGACTGGAGTCTCAAAATCAATGACGCCAAAACTGAGGCCACCATGTTCTCCCGCAAAATCAAGGAAAGAGTGCCGTCGATGCCCTTATTCATCGGTGGTTGCCTGGTTCAGTGGCAGGACGGGGTTAAATACCTCGGCCTGTACCTCGACCGGCGACTGACGTGGAAAACCCATCTGAATACCATCAGACAGAAGGGTCACAAGGGCATAGGGTCTATCAGTTCTATATTTCATCGATGCAGCTTCCTTTCACCGGAAAATAGGCTCCCCCTCTATAAAACCCTTATTCGTCCTATCTTGACCTTTTCTGTACCCGTTTGGGGTAGTGTGATTCGGGCAGTACCTTTCCGTTATAAGCACAGGCTCCCGAAGCATTATCTGTTGCCTGACTAGTCCACCTTCAGTATTAGCTGGGACGACCAAGGTCTGAGTGAATGTGATGGAATACAAGTAGCCTGAACGAGTGGACTTGTTTTTGCTAAATAATTAGTTGTAAGAATTTTTATCTAGTTATAAGTAGTATGTAGGTGTTACTGATTTCTAAGAAATCATATATTAAAAAAAATAAAAATAAAATTACATGTAGGAAAATAAGATTAAGTAAGTTCATAAATTATAATACGAGTATATAAATAAGTAATAAATTTGTATACAGGTATAGCCTTGACAAATATTTGTACAATATATTTCTTTGTTTAATGAAAAAAAAACAATTCAATTGTTCTTATTATTATTAAATAAAAATTTTATGTCGATTATTGTGTCAATAAATTTAAAAAAAACACCCAACTATATGTGCGTACGTACTCGTATACGAGTATATTAGGTGTTAACATAAGTTGTATCCGTTTTTTTTTTTCAAATTTAAAAATGAGCACTAAAAGTAAATCAAAATGGTAAATGTTATACGTCATTCGAAAGAAAATTTTCTGGTCTACAAGACACTGTGTTTGCTTTTACGTTACAGATATTCTTTTATTTGATTACAA
The DNA here is from genome assembly GCA_949825065.1 of Odontocerum albicorne. Taxonomy (NCBI): domain Eukaryota; kingdom Metazoa; phylum Arthropoda; class Insecta; order Trichoptera; family Odontoceridae; genus Odontocerum; species Odontocerum albicorne. The sequence continues at coordinate 1,318,575 of OX463851.1, read as the reverse complement.
GCCTTCAAAATGGAATGTCAAGTAGACGAAAGTGACCATTTTCGACACCTCCTTCTGTTCGCGTTCAATCGAGAGAATAAAGCTGCCAAAGCTGTTCGCGATATTTGCAAAGTGTACGGTGAAGATGATATGATTGAAAGGATAGCTCGTCGATGGTTTTTGCGTTTCAAAGACGGTAATTTCGACCTGAAAGAGATGGAGCGCTCCGGACGACCAGTAGACTTCGATAAGGACCGCTTAAACTATATTATTCATGAAGATCCCCTTCAAACCACCGCAGAATTGGCTGAGCAGATGAATTGTAGTCACATGACTGTATAGTATACCGCCATCTTAAATCAATGGGAAAAGTCCAGAGGTTTGGCGCTTGGGTTCCATATGTTTTGAGTGAAAACAACCAAAATCAACGTTCGACAATTGATTTTTGTTTCAAGCTTTCATTCATATCATCTTCACCGTACTCTTACCAAATATCGCGAGCAGCTTTGGCAGCTTTATTCCATCGATTGAACGCGAACAGAACGAGGTGTCAAAAATGCTCACTTTCGTCTACTTGACATTCCATTTTGAAGGTTTGTAATCAAATAAAATAATATCTGTAACGTAAAAGCAAACACAATATCTTGTAGACCAGAAAATTTTCTTTCGAATGACGTATAACCTTTACCATTTTGTTTTTCTTTTGGTACTCTTTTTTAAATTTGGTAAAAACGGACACAGCTTGTGTTAACACCCAATACGTACGTGCATATGTGTATGCACGTGTATAACTATAATATATGTGTGAACGTATGTACCTACGTGAATAATTATTTTAAAATTGAAGATCTTGTTTTGAAACACTTCAATGTTTTGCGACGGAATTGAGTTTTTTGTTTTGATTTTTTTCCCGATAAAATGTGCTTAATTGAATTTCCGATCGTTAAAATAAATGAATATACCTAAATGCCAAGCATGCGGATACATACACGTACACGTACGTCGATTCATTTAGGCTGCAGTAATCGATCACTCGGTACGTTGCCTTTTACTCTTTATTCAATTAATACTGCCGCACCGCTTGTTTTTTAGGAACAAAAACTGCAATGTAAATGACATGTTCCATGTTTAATTAACATAATAACTTTCATAATTGTATAAATATTGATCAATCAATACAGGGCCGTTATACACGCTCTTATACATGCGGCTTCTGCAGTACACGCGGGTGACCGATCTAACATATGATAAGTGGGCGTCCGAATCGGTTCAGAGGTTTTTATAGTCAACAATTAATTTCGAAGTGATTCAAAAAACTAAATAAAACACATTAAATAGCCCTTCAGTGACAAAACGTGTTTTCTATGGTCATTTTTTTACAATCTCGCTATATCTGTCCTGTTTAGCCTAATCTACTCGTATATAAATAAAAATGTAAATGTTCGTATATTAAAAATTTCTAATCTCCGAAAGTTCTTCACCGATCACTTTGAAATTTTGACAAATGGTTGCATTCATATACGAAAATTTTTATACATTTTTATTTATATACAGTTGTTTATAAAAAAAATTATAAATCAGAAAAAATAACGTTTGCACCTCCTGCAGCGACACAGGCAAACTAAACTTGACAGTTATGTCACATTGCATTTCCGACGTTTCGGAATTAATATTAAATATTAAATAATTAAATATTAAATAATAAATATTAAATATCTATATAAATAAAAATGTAAATGTTCGTTATATAAAAATCTCCAATCTCCGAAAGTTCTTCACGGATTGCTTTGAAATTTTGACAGTTTCATTTTGATTCCGAATATTAAATACTAAATATTAAATAACTCAATATTAAATAAAAAAATATTAAATAATAAATATAAAAAATTATATAAAACAGACGACATAACGGGAGCGCCCCCTGCAGCGACACACGCAAACTAAACAATTATCATTGACAGTTATGTCACATTGCATTTTCGACGTTTCGGATTCTTTCATTTCGTTTTTCAACTGTTTTTTTTTCTTCTTAAATATTAAATATTAAATGTTCAAATACGTATATTCAAAAATAGCGCCATCTGTTTGGACGTAAAAGCCACACACGATATACTAAATTTTTATTCGCCATAGTTATAGCATGAAATGCGTTAAAATTTACCTGTATCGATTGATTTGGGTTTGAAGTGAAATATTTTTTTGTTTTTCCTTTGTTTTTTAGTTTGTGTATTTTCTTTTTTTAATGTTTCGCAATTGTATATGTTTTTGTTATTACTTTCTTTCTTCTTTTTCAGTGCAATCGATCTGTTTTATATTTCAGATAGTCTAGGATGAGTCGTGCGGCGTTTAAAACGTAATGTCACAAAGGGATGTTGTGGTAAAAACGTTTTTTTTTTACAAATCGAATAGTTTTTTTATAAATCGAACAATTGTTTTTCTCTAAACTGACGTTTTAATTCCTAATTTTCATTATACTGTCTTTCTAATGTATTGTTTGATTTGTATCTATCTTTAAATAGGCCAAGATCCACAATGAATTAAACTAATTACGAACATTTCATTTTAGGTATAACAAAATTGAAAATCCAATTATCGTATACCCCATCCCTAGCCAATGCGGACTAATGTAGTGACTTTTGACAAACGTCACCAAATATTATTTGATTTTTACAAACTGCCACATTTTTGCTAATTTGTGACAAGATGTATTAATTTGTCATTATTGTTCGTTTTTTTGTAATTAAGAATCACGATTGGCTGAGTGAACGAGCTATTCTTGCCGCCAAGAAGAAAAAAATCTACGAACTTAACAATATTATTCAGTTCCTTTTTTAATGTTTCGCAATTTTATATGTTTTTATTATAACTTTCTTCTTTTTCAGTGCAATCGATCTGCTTTAGTTCATCAAAACGCCGAGGAAGCAGCAGAGCGACGTGCAGCCAGACTTGCACGGTTGCGATCACAGCGATCGCGTTCTGCAGCTTAAGATCTACTTTGTTCTCAACAGAATGAACGCGACAGGCTGAGAGTGGCTGAAAGACGTCAAAAATATTTTATACCCACAAGCATAGTGAAATTAAACATATTAGAAACGTGTGCTTTCTCTTTTCTTTCTTTTCCATTTAACCAGACTGAGCCACAGAAACGCGTGGCCGGGTACAGCTAGTACTTAATAAATTTGTTTTTTTTTAATATTGGTTGCTTTTTTATTATTTTGATATTAACGTCGTAAATAAGCCAGAAGATTTTACTGTATATAGCGAAAGTGTTATACAATACAATACGACCTTAGTGGCCTAACTGCTAAAAGTACTGTCTTCCAGTGGAGATTACAAGTTCAATTCCCGTTGTTAACCGATTTTTTTTAAAAGAGATTAAGTCTGGTTTTCACTTCAGTCCTCTATAACATCTTTGAAGTTGGTTGGATAAGATTTTCATATGGCAAACCCGCTAGGTTAAACTACACACAACAAAAGTGTAATACAACAACTACACCATCCTTAGAGTCGGTCCTGATTACGTATTAATTTAACCAGTACAACCCGTCGCCACTGCATCTATTTTTTCCCACATACAACATTCTGCAAGACGGGTTGCACTCTCCCACCTGCCCCCCGCTGCAACTCTGCCCTGAAGAACTGTGGTACCGCTACTTACTGCACCCCCTCCACCCCTCGTATCGCGCACCGATCTGAAGCCCGTTCGAATGCAAAGTCAATATCGTGATGTTCGATCATTGAGACGCCACACTGCACCGAATGCTTTTATTCAGTACCTACAGAGGGGCTTTGATGCAGTTTAACAAGTTACAAAGGCAGTCTTCAATACAGCGGCAAATGTTTGTTTTTTATGCAGGCATATTCAGCCGAACGAACATCTTCCACGTTGAAGGTCCTCTAGTCGAACTGTACTGAAAGGGTGAAGTTTAAGCTGTTTATTTAGAGATTTCGTGAACAATATTAGATGGTTTTAACATAAGCACGTTCCTGTTTTTATGCAGGCATATTCAGCGGAACGAACATCTTCCACGTTGAAGGTCCTCTAGTCGAACTGTACTGAAAGGGTGAAGTTTAAGCTGTTTATTTAGAGATTTCGTGAACAATATTAGATGGTTTTAACATAAGCACGTTCCTGTTTTTATGCAGGCATATTCAGCCGAACGAACATCTTCCACGTTGAAGGTCCTCTAGTCGAACTGTACTGAAAGGGTGAAGTTTAAGCTGTTTATTTAGAGATTTCGTAAACAATATTAGATGGTTTTAACATAAGCACGTTCCTATTTTTATGCAGGCATATTCAGCCGAACGAACATCTTCCACGTTGAAGGTCCTCTAGTCGAACTGTACTGAAAGGGTGAAGTTTAAGCTGTTTATTTAGAGATTCTGTGAACAATATTAGATGGTTTTAACATAAGCACGTTCCTGTTTTTATGCAGACATATTCAGCCGAACGAACATTTTCCACGTTGAAGGTCCTCTAGTCGAACTGTACTGAAAGGGTGAAGTTTAAGCTGTTTATTTAGAGATTTCGTGAACAATATTAGATGGTTTTAACATAAGCACGTTCCTGTTTTTATGCAGGCATATTCAGCCGAACGAACATCTTCCACGTTGAAGGTCCTCTAGTCGAACTGTACTGAAAGGGTGAAGTTTAAGCTGTTTATTAGAGATTTCGTGAACAATATTAGATGGTTTTAACATAAGCACGTTCCTGTTTTTATGCAGGCATATTCAGCGGAACGAACATCTTCCACGTTGAAGGTCCTCTAGTCGAACTGTACTGAAAGGGTGAAGTTTAAGCTGTTTATTTAGAGATTCTGTGAACAATATTAGATGGTTTTAACATAAGCACGTTCCTGTTTTTATGCAGGCATATTCAGCCGAACGAACATCTTCCACGTTGAAGGTCCTCTAGTCGAACTGTACTGAAAGGGTGAAGTTTAAGCTGTTTATTTTGTCATCTATAATAATATATTATATTACACTTTATTTGTATACACTAAAATTTGATGGGCTTATTACTATGTTGCAATATCTTCCAGCCTATCAGAAACCAGTTGAAAAATCCGGAAATTAAAAATCAGACTGAAATACTTCTTAAATGGAAACCTGAGTTACATAAATAATTGAACCCGTAACCCCCGGGACGAAAAATATGTGTTTTACCATACTCGTATGCCACGGAGGTCGTGCGAGTCTTTGACGTTTAAATCTCTGAATGACGTCAGAGCAGGGAAATCAAAATCATGGACTACATCGTAAACAGATGCCTACCATATGCGTTTCCTTAAGGTATGTAGGAGCTGCACAAACTAATACCTGACGCTGTGATATGTCTGAAGAGGACGCATTCCGCATGAGAACAGCACTCAGAAGAAGAAATATAATCTAGTAGGCGTGTTGCCATAGGTTCTTTAACAACCAACCAGAAATACGTTGCACAGCCATCATATGTAAATATTATTATTTCATTCATTCGTATAGTGCCCCTCAATATATCTGAATTGGCGATGCGAACGCAGTGAAGAGCGTTGCCGGTAGACAATATTGTTTTCGACCCCATTAAATAAACTTTAGGATTAAGAATCAGTAGAGTACGTTTGAAATACGCAGTTCATTATCAAACGTAATTAAAATACTACCGCACGTGACAAGTACCTGATAATACTCGCAAACATCTAGGGCGCGAACTTTGTCCTCAGATGAACTAATTAACCACACTAGGAACCTTTTTTTTAAATCTAGCCTCTATCAGAAACCAAACTAAAAACCCCAGATGTAACATAAGTCAAGCGTCTTACCAGCGAGACTGTGACCTGTGTTTATTAACATATGTTAGCACTGTCGAGATCAAACGCGAATTCCGCGGGTGAAAGACAACGTTATTGTCATTTAGCATTGTCAATATCATTAAACATCGCTTATCATTAAAATCAATTATCAATTATTTTAATGGTTATTATTTCTAGGCTTTTGTTAAAAGTAATTATCAATGGGTTATCTTTATAAAAAGTGCTCATTGTTCCCAGGACTGACAGCCGAGCTAAGCAGGTGTTGCCTGATACAAAAACGTCAATTATTGCCGAGAATTCTCGGATACCGACTGTACTCGTAATAACTCAATTAAACGGAGAGCAGACAGACAAAGCATGTTTAGCGCAGCAATTAGTATTATTTGTTTTTTGTTTACACAGTGATCTTTCTGGACTAACGGTAGCTTTTATTCAACATACATCCTGCCCATCCTGTCGTGTAGCTCATAACTGAGCATCGTTACTCCCATGATATCCCTTGACAACTCCTCCCCATCCACCCCTGCATTACGCAGCTCAAAGTATATGGTAATAGTTGTTAAGGGTAGTCCTGTAGCGTCTCTCACTCGGTCAGTCCAACAAGTTTGGACACATTGCTCGTGGCCAAGGTGATAGTTAGAGAGGTTTGTGATTACCAGAAGCGTGGAAGGACGACGCACAAGAGAGAGAGTACCAATGCATCGGGTTGACCAAGTGAGAGACGGAACTGGACTACCCTTAACGACTGCCCTTTGAGCCGTGGAATGTAGAGATGGATGGAGAGGAATCGTTAGAGGCTATCATGGGAGTTACGATGTTCAGTCATGAGCTACACGACAGAATGATGAAAGATCATATAACTTCAGTTCAGATTACTCAAAGAAAAAGTGGTCAACTTTACTTATACCGCTGAGAATTGTGCGGAAAAATGACAGTGGTATTCGAAGGAATAGTACAGCGCAGGTTTTGAATCGATGTTCTTTTGAACATAAGTCCAGTGCGGCCATGCAAATTACTCGACAGTTATTTGTATGTAGTCGATGAAATAAAAATCTAGGTATTTTCTCTCTCCTAGCTCCAGTCGGCTTTTCGAATCCTCTTTATTGCTGTTCTTGTTGCTTCGTGTGGACAAGATCTCTCGCCACTCACAGCACACGGATGTACACACAAACATATCATAACGCCGTGTCCCTTGCGGGGTAGGCAGAAAGAACAGATCTTCAATATTTTCTATTCAATCTCACAACTTTCGCTTCCTCAACATTCATATATCTCGTCACGCACAATCTTCTATTATTCATACGTTTCCCTTTACCTTCTTTCAAAATCTAACCCTTTCGGTCCAGCCACATTTCTTCGGTCTGTCTTTTCCTCGCATACCTACCTTGCTCTTCTGTTTTGTAAAATTGCTCAGTCATACTTTCAGCATTCCCACCCTTCTCTTCGCTTCGCATGTCCAAATAATCTAAAAATATCAAAATACTCAAAACGTCCATTTTATCCATGCATTCATTTCTGATGTCTTCATTCCATCGTCTTTCATACATTGACACTCCTCAAATTTTCCTTAGTTCCTGTATCTCCACAGCATTTATCTTCACCACTCAGATGTAAATGATGTAAAAATCTAGGAATTGAAATTGTGTTATTTCGTAACATCTGATGCTATAAGAGCTCTTCAAGAATTTATACTAGCCCACTACTAACACCCGCTAGACATGATGCTAAATTCCATTCTATTTTAATAGCTTCAATTTCATGCGTTGTGTGCACAAAAAGTGCATTATTTTGAATTCAAATAGGTGACATTACTTGTAAAATGCATGCAATTTTAAAATGTTACCATGCAGCCATAAGTCAACTAGATCAAACTAAAATAAAACCAGAACGTGACTCGCCAGGAATCGAAGAATCGAAGACCCGAAGAACCGAAGAACCGGACCGGTATGCCTAAGTACTAAATAATCATGCACCGACAGTGAACAAGATACGAGTACTTCTAGAGTATGTTACTTCTTTTCACTGAAGCAACTCCATCATTAAAATATGCTATTTTTTGAAGATATCAATTGAACGAAGACACGTTATATTTTTAGTTTCCTCAGATCATTTTCCCGTAGCCTGGGCGGCGGAACACCCTAGGCCCGGCGAAACAGCGTTGCAGCGGAGACCAAATTAGTAATTGGGAATCGGCGGATTAATTTACAAATAAAAAGTGCATTCGAGTGCAGAAAAGTGAAGCGAGGGCAGGAATTAAGTTCGTTAGGCGCGCTATAGTAGCGAGAGCAGGACCGGCGTTTCGATGTATATGCGTAATGTGGACATATGCGTTAATATGCATATTGGCTGCAAATTCTTAGGAGAGCCACTCGGTCGATTACTCCCCATATTTTTTATACATACTTATATGAAAAATTATGTTTTGATGTGGAAAAACGTTTTTTTTTAATTGAATTAGTATGAATGGAATCAAGAATATTTTAGCAATTGCATGTTTACAAATATATCTTTGAATATAAGCTATTGGAACTTTATGTTATAGACTTTTAACGAACGTTTTATGAATATTTGGGGGTGTTGGGGTTGTTGGTGTTGTAATGTACAATATGCTCAAAGCGATATTAAATGACATTAGGTATTAGTTGAGATTTACAAAACAAGTCAAATCAACGGTCTTTTTATATTATATATACGTCCATATTGTTGATGTGTTAGGTGTTAACATAAGTTGTGTCCGTTTTTTTTCCAATTAAAAAATGAGCACCAAAAGTAAAACAAAATGGTAAATGTTATACGTCATTCGAAATAAAATTTTCTACAAGATGTTGCGTTTGCTTTTACGTTACATATATTGTTTTATTTGATTACAAGCCTTCAAAATGGAATGTCAAGTAGACGAAAGTGAGCATTTTCGACATCTCCTGTTCGCGTTCAATCAATGGAATAAAGCTGCTCACGATATTTGCGAAGTGTACGGTGAAGATGATATGAATGAAAGGACAGCTCGTCGATGGTTTTTGCGTTTCAAAGACGGTTATTTCGACCTGAAATTTAGATTTTTTTGGAATAGTCAAAATTCTTGTTTGTAAATTTTATGTATAAATGTTACTTTTTCGCAAACCGGCCGCACGGCCCTTAGCGGCTGTCCTGCGCGAGAGAAGTGTGCATAAAGTGCATTCCTGGCACCGGATCCCGGGGCTTTTTGATTGATGCGCAACCCAATCTGGCCCTGCAGCCCGCCGCTAATTGAATCGCCGCTCCATTAAGATCCTCTGGCCGGCTACCGATACTGGGCGCCGCGCAGCACATGCACCGCGGTTGCACTTGGCACATCGTCCATCTAGGGGTGAACAAAAAACGCGCTGATTGCCGCTGCAGTTATTCGGCGATGTATCCCGGTGCAGAGCGAGAAGCTCGTTAACGCGAGCCTTTGCCGCTCAATGCTATTGATAGTGCCGCTTTCGTATCACAATGATATAGATTACTCGAACTATTTAATATAAGAAACGTTACACTTATTGGCGACGTTCAGGGAGAGTATTGCTTCATTCGAAAACATATTGGGGTCATCAACAATTGCCGCTAGAATAAATAATAATGGAAGGAGTTCTTTCTAGTGTCGATCTACTGAATTGAATCTCAATTCATTATCAGAGCTGATCGGTGATTGGGAAATATAATGTACTTGTACAGTAAAATATCATGGAAAATAAGGGAAGCTTCTGCAACATAAATATTCGAGTAACATTACTCGAATGGTTATTGTTCTTTCAAATTGCGAATGTTCCTTCAAACACTGAGGAGTCTCAGAAGTTCTTCATATTATTAAAGGCATTTCAGGCAACACCTCCTAGAGTCTAGAATCTCAGTAACTGTGACACTCAAATACTTAGATTTATCAACTTTATTGACAGCGACGCCATTTAAACAGGGAGTGTTAACATTTTATCTGGTCATGAGTCGTTACAGATCCCCTTAGATTTATCAGCGTTAATATGCAGGATAAGATGTTTAGGATTATCTGATAGGCTCCATGCCGCTGTGGGAGAAGAAGTAGGTTGTGCCGATATCAGCGTTAATATGCAGGATAAGATGTTTAGGATTATCTGATAGGCTCCATGCCGCTGTGGAAGAAGAAGTAGGTTGTGCCGATATCAGCGTTAATATGCAGGATAAGATGTTTAGGATTATCTAATAGGCTCCATGCCGCTGTGGAAGAAGAAGTAGGTTGTGCCGATATCAGCGTTAATATGCAGGATAAGATGTTTAGGATTATCTGATAGGCTCCATGCCGCTGTGGAAGAAGAAGTAGGTTGTGCCGATATCAGCGTTAATATGCAGGATAAGATGTTTAGGATTATCTAATAGGCTCCATGCCGCTGTAGAAGAAGACGTAGGTTGTGCCGATATCAGCGTTAATATGCAGGATAAGATGTTTAGGATTATCTGATAGGCTCCATGCCGCTGTGGAAGAAGAAGTAGGTTGTGCCGATATCAGCGTTAATATGCAGGATAAGATGTTTAGGATTATCTGATAGGCTCCATGCCGCTGTGGAAGAAGAAGTAGGTTGTGCCGATATATAGTAATCGTGCAAATCAAGATAACCAAATCCAGAATTCCGAATACACACCTGCGTGACCTAATTAGTAAAACGCCTGTTTCCCAACCCGGGAATGGCGAGTTTCATTTCCTCTGTATCTAGCACTCGATTTTTATCAATATTTTTTATGGTTGAAATGGATTGTCACAAATAAATAAATCTGCCAGGTTGTACTGCTTAAAACAAATAATTTGTAAACTGATACAACACATCTAGGTAATTCCGTTGATAACCGACCATTAGTGTTAAACTACAATAAAAGAACTAATAATTAGGAAACTGAAGAATGGAAATATATCATTAGCCGGAAAAACAATCTATTTTTCTTTTTTATATATTTTCTATAATAGTGTTGTGGGAGCCGGCCCTGGCTGCTCGAGTCTTTATAAATTGCAAAGATGACAATTGTCATAATTATTGTTAATTGTATTGTTTTGTCGGGGCCGGCCCTGGCTGCTCGAGTCTTTATAAATTGCACAGATGACAATTATCATAATGATTGTTAATTGTATTGTTTTGTCGGAGCCGGCCCTGGCTGCTCGAGTCTCTATAAATTGCACAGATGACAATTATCATAATGATTGTTAATTGTATTGTTTTGTCGGAGCCGGCCCTGGCTACTCGAGTCTTTATAAATTGCACAGATGACAATTGTCATAATTATTGTTAATTGTATTGTTTTGTCGGGGCCGGCCCTGGCTGCTCGAGTCTTTATAAATTGCACAGATGACAATTGGCATAATTATTGTTAGTTGTATTGTTTTGTCGGAGTCGGCCCTGGCTGCTCGAGTCTTTATAAATTGCACAGATGACAATTGGCATAATTATTGTTAGTTGTATTGTTTTGTCGGAGTCGACCCTGGCTGCTCGAGTCTTTATAAATTGCACAGATGACAATTGGCATAATTATTGTTAATTGTATTGTTTTGTCGGAGTCGGCCCTGGCTGCTCGAGTCTTTATAAATTGCACAGATGACAATTGGAATAATTATTGTTAATTGTATTGTTTTGTCGGAGTCGACCCTGGCTGCTCGAGTCTTTATAAATTGCACAGATGACAATTGTCATAATTATTGTTCATTGTATTGTTTTGTCGGAGTCGGCCCTGGCTGCTCGAGTCTTTATAAATTGCACAGATGACAATTGGCATAATTATTGTTAATTGTATTGTTTTGTCGGAGTCGGCCCTGGCTGCTCGAGTCTTTATAAATTGCACAGATGACAATTGGAATAATTATTGTTAATTGTATTGTTTTGTCGGAGTCGACCCTGGCTGCTCGAGTCTTTATAAATTGCACAGATGACAATTGTCATAATTATTGTTCATTGTATTGTTTTGTCGGAGTCGGCCCTGGCTGCTCGAGTCTTTATAAATTGCACAGATGACAATTGGCATAATTATTGTTAATTGTATTGTTTTGTCGGAGTCGGCCCTGGCTGCTCGAGTCTTTATAAATTGCACAGATGACAATTGGCATAATTATTGTTAATTGTATTGTTTTGTCGGAGTCGGCCCTGGCTGCTCGAGTCTTTATAAATTGCACAGATGACAATTGTCATAATTATTGTTCATTGTATTGTTTTGTCGGAGTCGGCCCTGGCTGCTCGAGTCTTTATAAATTGCACAGATGACAATTGGAATAATTATTGTTAATTGTATTGTTTTGTCGGAGTCGACCCTGGCTGCTCGAGTCTTTATAAATTGCACAGATGACAATTGTCATAATTATTGTTCATTGTATTGTTTTGTCGGAGTCGGCCCTGGCTGCTCGAGTCTTTATAAATTGCACAGATGACAATTGGCATAATTATTGTTAATTGTATTGTTTTGTCGGAGTCGGCCCTGGCTGCTCGAGTCTTTATAAATTGCACAGATGACAATTGTCATAATTATTGTTCATTGTATTGTTTTGTCGGAGTCGGCCCTGGCTGCTCGAGTCTTTATAAATTGCACAGATGACAATTGGCATAATTATTGTTAATTGTATTGTTTTGTCGGAGTCGGCCCTGGCTGCTCGAGTCTTTATAAATTGCACAGATGACAATTGTCATAATTATTGTTCATTGTATTGTTTTGTCGGAGTCGGCCCTGGCTGCTCGAGTCTTTATAAATTGCACAGATGACAATTGGCATAATTATTGTTAATTGTATTGTTTTGTCGGAGTCGGCCCTGGCTGCTCGAGTCTTTATAAATTGCACAGATGACAATTGGAATAATTATTGTTAATTGTATTGGATTTGTATTTCCTTCATTCATTCACTCTTCATTTCAAGCCTGTAATATTACGTCTTTCATTCCCGATCTTCTTTTTCTCTCCAACATCTCTTCGTTTTTCCTTTGATTGATGATATCTTACAATTATTCTTATGTAATAATTTATACCTAATGCTCGTGAATTTTGTACAAATTAAAGATAATTTGAATAATATCAGCAACCATGTAAATTCTTTTATTTAAATTTGTCCGGTTGGTTGAAAGAGATTGCCACCTCGCAATAAGCCTACCAGTTAGATAAACAATAAAGTGTTGGAAATAAATATAATGAACAATTATTTTATCGTAAGTATATAAGGATTATTGTTTATTTTAATTTTTTTTTTTGTATTTTTATTTTTACTCATGATTTGTGCTGCATTGCGATCCCCCGTAACATACTCGTATATCCAGCGAAATAAATAATAATTATTATATAATATGAATAGGTATCGATAACGGTATCGGTAACGGTATCGGTATCGCCATCGCCCCACCCGATATAGGTACGAGTATGTACTCGTAGAAGTGTAGCATCTGCAAAAGAAAGAACAAAGCAAATCCAGAAGCCATGCCACGACAGCCACGGTGTTACGAGTAACATAAGGGTATGTTATGCAGACAATATCGCGCTTCAAATGTAGGGATAATTTCATGAAAAGAGCTTAAGTAACATATTGACGATTCTTCCGGATAAAGCGCGTTCTCTGAAGTGGAAAGAAACAATGAAGATTTGACAAATGTATAGAGCTCTAGATAAAGATAGTGAAGATAAGATAGTGAAGATATCTAGTAAAGATAGTGAAGATATGATACGACAGACCTGCCGCTTAAACTTAGTGGGAGGACCCTGAATAGACTCCGAAAAGGGGTGTCTACTCGTAACATACTCGTACATAACATATACTCGTATGTTAGATGCGAGGTGAACACGGAACGGACACGCAGATATGTTATCGTGCTTGTGGGGCTGGCTATACAGGACTCACAATACACGCTCACTTGTCCTAATGTCGGGACTTACGAGTAATGCTCTGGACACGGATACGGGAATTGATGATTACGAGTATTAGCAGATAAATTATAAGTATTCTTGTCATTAAAAATGACTCGTGATATCAAGTACTGAGCTCCTGAAGAACATACATAAACCGGCGTTTAAACAGTTTGTGAGACGTTCTGTGTCATTTGGTTTAGGTATACGAGTAACGAGTAACATACCTTTAACAGAGATATGCGACAGAAACATCTGAGAATTAATGTTGCAAAATCCAAAGTCACGGTGCTAGAAGATTGTGATAAGGAAAGTAAATGTGATATACGGGTGAACAATGAAAGATTAGAGTCAGTTGAGGAATTCTGATGTTTAGATAGAATGGATATCTACGTGAGATTTACTTAATCAGATTGGATTAACTAAATGCCATATCTCGGCCGCGTTTCTTCATTTGAAGAATTCCACTTGATCGACTCATATAATAACATTTTTAACTTTTCGAAAACAAGTTCGTAGGATAAGTTGCTACTTGCACAAACGTAAGTTTATTTTATCGTCTTATCGAAAATGAGATAAGCCAGTTTGCGTTTTGCACAACACTAGTACTATAGATAGCGCATTGGAGTACTGCCCCTAGCGTTGCATCAGTTTTTGATGTGTCACAGTGCACTCCGCGTGATGGATGTCTCCACCTCACCTTCCGCCCTGCTACCGGCAATGCATTCTGCGCCGTCTAGATTATGTTAGATATTAATGCGCAATAACTTTGCTATGCCCGTAATCAATAACTTATACATAATAGTATTTCTAATGTTGCATTGAGGTGCTGACCTTACACAGTGAAATATCGATAAAATTGCAAACAACATTTTTTGTACCCACATTTATTACTCGTATGTACTCGTATTGTTTCGTTACTAATTCAAGGTATAAAATAATTTATTAGAATTTATTTATTAGTCATAAATAAGGTGTTAATTTTAAGGCAATGTATTCCAGCAAGGGAAATAAAGACTCTTTTTAATTAAAGTGTTGCGTCTCGAATGGATTATTGTAACATAAGTCTATTGATCTTGGTTTGCCTGATACTCGTATACAAATTTCTAGATCCAGTCTGTCTTCAATCTAGCTGCAAAGCTAATAAATGGTAGTCGTATACTATATTACCATATTGGTCCGCTTCCAAAGACTACAGATTTTAGCCAAATGTTGTCTCTTTGTATTTAAATTGCTTAAGGGGGTATCTATCGAATCTGTGTCCGAGGGATGTTCTTTCGGAAAGAAGTATGTTAGATCTTTAAGTTCGATTTCTTCTTCAACAAATAAATTGGGTGTTCCAAATCAATCCAATAAAGCGGATATTATGACAGAGCCGTTGCCATTGCTGAACATGTGACGTGGAATGGTCTGCCTCCTAGTGCCTATGAGTGGCGTGTGCAGCTTTAGGAATAACTAAAAGGCAACCCTTTTCGGGAGGTTATATTAAAATTTATTTAATGTATAAAATAATAATAAAATGACAATTTATACTCGTATATCCCCGTTGGAGAGCAACTCTCAAGGGCGATCTAACTCGGGAATCGAACCAACTATAATTAAAATATTAAAAATGTAACGAAAAATAACATAAGTTGAGTGTAGCGGTAGGGGTAGGGGTAGGGTTAGGGTTAGGGTTATCTGTTGCCTGACTAGTCCACCTACAGTATTAGCTGGGACGACCAAGGTCTGAGTGAATGTGATGGAATACAAGTAGCCTGAACGAGTGGACTTGTTTTTGCTGAATAATTAGTGTACATACCTGCTTGATTATTCCGATAAAAAGTGCCAGGGAATGTGATGAGAAGTGGATCTTGATTTAAAAATTCCATTTTTTCCCGACTATCGATACTATTTAGCTTCCTGGCATTTTAACCTTTTCGGTAACACATTTCTTATTTTCCTTGCGTCATATAAAAGTCAACAAAACCCCATTTCTCATATTTTAATTCTGTCTCATTACTGCGTTTTTTACCTATTTCAAATTATACTTAAGGTTAATTAAAAAAATGTTGTTTACAATTTAACTTAACATTTGTCTGATCACTAATGAAACGAGTATGTTTTACTTGGCAAGACTACGTCGAGCATACGAGTAACATACGAGTAACATACTTGTGCGCTTCTTACGAGTATTTCCAAAACGGCTCTACGAGTACTTACTAAAAACATACGAGTACGAGTACATGCCACAATTCTCTGAAATTACCCGCCGCATAAAATCCTAAAATCCAAAAATACGAGTATATTCTGGCATTTACAGACAATTTAGCGAATATAAACAGAGTGTGGCCCTGTCTCCCCCCTCCCTGCCTCCCCCGCCACTCCTCGGCAGAGGGGGGCAGCGGGAACCCCGCCCCTAATATCCCATTCACAAAAATCTAATTTGATACAATTTGTCTAACTGAACGTAAAACAGCTCAAATTCAGTGCCGGCCGGGCCGCAACTCCCTGATCACACCCGCACCAAAATGCGACCCGTGGCGCGTAGGTACTTTTAGTCCACCCCCGCCCTATTTGATGCATAGTCGTTTTACATATTTAAACGGGACAATCGAAAAGAGTCGACCGAAAGTGAGTTATTTACAGGAGCGCCTCGTTATGCGATCGTTTAAAAAAATCTATTCCGAGGGATTATCGTGGCTTTCTTGATTTTAGGGCCGCGACTCTGAACAATGACATGGTTCTCGTACTTAAGTGAAACCACTCTCGCTAGTTCTTCGATAAGGATATAAAGATATGTATTTTCTTCCCGCGCTTCTTCAGCCCCGAATTTCCATACCCAAAGTACGAGTACTTATTTAGGCGGTGGATACGGATGTATTTTATGTGAAAGGTTTGAGTTTCTTCTTTCTTCGAAGAACCTTTCCCCTTAATGATCAACTGGGCAATTTTAGAAGTTAAACCGGCTGAAGCTTTCAATCTGTTATATACTCGTATAACATACTATACTCGTACAGTTCATTTTAGAGTTAATATTTCAATACAGGCTTATCGAAATTTAGGTAACTGTGCAATATTCAAAATGGGTACATTCTTTTCGAAATTGTAATCAAAGGGCATTGTAGATTTATTTTTTGATTGTTATTATTTTTGAAAGCAAATATGAACGGTAAAAACAGTTTGACATTTTTTTACTTATTTCACAAGACAAGTACTCGTATAAACAACAGTAGGTACACATAATATATGGGAAAACATAAGACATGTGAAAACAAGTAATTTCAAGTGGACACTCAAATCGTATGAGCCTGTCATTTGTCGTGACCCCAGTAAACCAGGCTTTAGCTTGTATTTTACTGTAGACATAAGAACATGGAGTAATCGATTTACATTTTTTACTCATTTTTTCCTATTTTACAATTTTTTGTCGAAAATTCTCCTTAAGTTGACAAGTTGTGATACTAATTACAATTGTGTACTACGTGATTTAACACTTGAGGTTCTGCATTAAAAATATTATAAATAAAAAGTCAAATCAAACACCATTTACTCTATAGATTCCCAACAAGTATGAACGGTTAAATCAATAAATAATATCAAGTAGCCTACCACAAAATAAGTGAGTTTCTCAACGCTAAACAGGGTACGAGTGTGTCTATAACGGAGCAAATGATATGCGAAATACAACTGTAATGCAAAGTAAATAGCGCATTTAATGGCGTGTACCGGGTGCATATCCACCCGTCGTACATTAACATTATATTATTGTGCATCTATAGACGTAGCTGCGAGAAATATTTTTCAATTATTCTTTATGTTAACAATGTGCTCCGAATTGAGCGGATATGGCAAAGGCAAAGGCAAAGGCAAAGAAGACACGACACATTGACACGTTCATAAACCACAATATCCCGTCTGTTTTGACCAAGGCAGAGATGACAGACATTTACAAAACAAATCTAGGAATGTACCTATATAGTATGTTACAATTTCGGTACACGTTATCTTAACATTATATTATATTATATTATATTATATTATATTATATTATATTATATTATATTATATTATATTATATTATATTATATTATATTATATTATATTATATTATATTATATTATATTATATTATATTATATTATATTATATTATATTATATTATATTATATTATATTATATTATATTATATTATATTATATTATATTATATTATATTATATTATATTATATTATATTATATTATATTATATTATATTATATTATATTATATTATATTATATTATATTATATTATATTATATTATATTATATTATATTATATTATATTATATTATATTATATTATATTATATTATATTATATTATATTATATTATATTATATTATATTATATTATATTATATTATATTATATTATATTATATTATATTATATTATATTATATTATATTATATTATATTATATTATATTATATTATATTATATTATATTATATTATATTATATTATATTATATTATATTATATTATATTATATTATATTATATTATATTATATTATATTATATTATATTATATTATATTATATTATATTATGTTATGTTATGTTATATTATATTATATTATATTATATTATATTATATTATATTATATTATATTATATTATATTATATTATATTATATTATATTATATTATATTATATTATATTATATTATATTATATTATATTATATTATATTATATTATATTATATTATATTATATTATATTATATTATATTATATTATATTATATTATATTATATTATATTATATTATATTATATTATATTATATTATATTATATTATATTATATTATATTATATTATATTATATTATATTATATTATATTATATTATATTATATTATATTATATTATATTATATTATATTATATTATATTATATTATATTATATTATATTATATTATATTATATTATATTATATTATATTATATTATATTATATTATATTATATTATATTATATTATATTATATTATATTATATTATATTATATTATATTATATTATATTATATTATATTATATTATATTATATTATATTATATTATATTATATTATATTATATTATATTATATTATATTATATTATATTATATTATATTATATTATATTATATTATATTATATTATATTATATTATATTATATTATATTATATTATATTATATTATATTATATTATATTATATTATATTATATTATATTATATTATATTATATTATATTATATTATATTATATTATATTATATTATATTATATTATATTATATTATATTATATTATATTATATTATATTATATTATATTATATTATATTATATTATATTATATTATATTATATTATATTATATTATATTATATTATATTATATTATATTATATTATATTATATTATATTATATTATATTATATTATATTATATTATATTATATTATATTATATTATATTATATTATATTATATTATATTATATTATATTATATTATATTATATTATATTATATTATATTATATTATATTATATTATATTATATTATATTATATTATATTATATTATATTATATTATATTATATTATATTACATTACATTTACGTTGTAGAGAGTATAAAAATTATTGCCATGTGGAAATATCTTACAACCAAACAGAAATTTGTTAAAAATACTTCAAGTGAAAACCATAAAATAGATCCAACGTGAATCGAAAGTGAAAACCTCATATTGGAGTCAGGCTTATCCTACGAGTACATCTAACCTTTACTTCCATCAAAGTGCTCTCTACTGTCTCCTTCAACATTTCCCCGGATTTCATCTCATCGCTCTCCTTACATCTAAGTGTTTTTAAACTCATTCTGTCCTCGTGTATTTTACCAATATTGGCTTTATTTATAACTCAAAAAACTACGTACAGTAATTTCCAATGAGAAATTTGACAACATGCGTAAGACCTGTCTGGTTGATTGGAAGAAATTAGTCTACAGTAATAAACGTTTCCATTATATTTCAAAACAATTACGACGAAGTGCCAAATAAATAAGCGTGCCCGACCGGCAACTCTATAAACCGACGGATACAATAACTATCGTTCGACTTGAACATTTCTATGATTTAGCATAGTGTCAAGTGTATTTAATGTTCGACTTGAACATTTCTATGATTTAGCATAGTGTCAAGTGTATTTAATGTTTGACTAGAACATTTCTATAATTTAGCATAGTGTCAAGTGTACTCGTATTTAATGTTCGACTTGAACATTTCTATAATTTAGCATAGTGTCAAGTGTATTTAATGTTTGACTTGAACATTTCTATAATTTAGCATAGTGTCAAGTGTACTCGTATTTAATGTTCGACTTGAACATTTCTATAATTTAGCATGGTGTCAAGTGTATTTAATGTTCCAAAAATAATAAAAAAAAAGTATTAGTGATATTGAAATAGAATTGTGGTTGAAAGCACTGTAGGTAGGTACTGTGTGTAAATATTACTTTTTTATTCACGTTATATTATTTTTTGTTTCAGGTCAGTGCAGAGTTCATCAATTTATTACGATATCCCAAGTATAAGTATCGACCAAAAGGTATGTGATACTCGTATAATATCCGGAAAGTAGTTGCCGTCTTAAATGTATATTATTATTCACCAAATAGCTCGAGCGGGTTTTTGGCGTCGTTTCGAAGATGAAACAGAATAAGTTTTTCCGATGCTTGCTTTTGTCGAAACAAAAAATGTGCAGGGGATGCGAACGATGAAGTAAACGATTAGGTACCGCTCATGACCAAACTAATGTTGACAGAGACACCAGCATTCTACGACACGAAAGTAAACGATTAGGTACCGCTCATGACCAAACTAATGTTGACAGAGACACCAGCATTCTACGACACGAAAGTAAACGATTAGGCACCGCTCATGACCAAACTAATGTTGACAGAGACACCAGCATTCTACGACACGAAAGTAAACGATTAGGTACCGCTCATGACCAAACTAATGTTGACAGAGACACCAGCATTCTACGACACGAAAGTAAACGATTAGGTACCGCTCATGACCAAACTAATGTTGACAGAGACACCAGCATTCTACGACACGAAAGTAAACGATTAGGTACCGCTCATGACCAAACTAATGTTGACAGAGACACCAGCATTCTACGACACGAAAGAATCCTGAGGCAATGATATTATACGAGTAATATCGAATAACACTGTCCACGAACACTTCATTAACACAAGTACGAGTATGTTAAGACCTAAAAATACAAAATTACTCTTCAGACAACCCAGTACTATTTATTGAAAAAGTTTTTGAGATTGTTTTTAATGAGATCTGAAACCCGGATATTTTAATGAGATCTGAAACCCGGATATTTGAATGAGATCTGAAACCCGGATATTTTAATGAGATCTGAAATCCGGATCTTTAAACAAAATTATTTTGAAGACATGAAGCAGAAATCGCATAAAAAAATATACCTATATTTTATTATTTGATTTTGTCTATTGAGGTTAACTTATAAAATGTCTTGCCCTACAATGTCTGGTGTGAGTTTTTAGTTAGTATCTTACTACAATATTATATTATACTCGTAGATGAGATTCTGGCACAGTGAGTGAGTAGTTTAGTTTATAACAATAGTGTAGATTAAAATATTTTAATATCTAATTATGCAGTACCCATCAGCATCAGCACGGGTTAAGAAAAGGTAGACAATAGTCTACCTCTATTAGGTACGGGTTCAAGATTGTTTGGAAATAAGGAATTTATCACAGTGATACATAACTTGTGGGCTAAAGGTAAAAAAAGCACACGATAACAGGAACTTGTTTACACAAACACATTTCTTTAATTACGAGTATTAAGAAACATTTGACACTTGTTTTAAAAAATCGTCAATAATAAATAATAATTGTTACAATTTACATTTATTCAGAATATAATTGATTTAACTGGCGGTGTTTTTAATGTTCACGCAAACTTCCCGGACATATTGTGGGACCATTAATCTACATTCGGAATTTTGCTCTTAAACGATAAGAAACAGAGTCAACGGGGTACTAAAAAAATACACTCGAACCGAATAGAATCAAAATGTGTTAAGATGATAATATTAGTTTAGTGTCAACTTTGATAAATAGTGCCGAAGCGTGGACGTGGAAAAATATTGAAAAGAGCCGCATAAATATTGGAGAAATGTGTGTGTAGGGGGGCCGTGCGCAACACACTCGTACCTACTCGTAATACCCGCGCAACGAGGTCAGTTTACGGGTAGATGGATGTGAACTTAAGAATAGTGTATTTAAGAAGTTGAAGGAAAATACTCTGAGGTCATGTTAAAGAAATGAATGAAGAAATATTGTGAAAATATTTTATTTGTAGTTAAGGCATTAACACTGTGGAGGTTTAAAGACATTGTCATTTGTTTTATCAAACACTGTTTATTCCACTTTTTATAACGGTATAACCCTACCGGTTTCAAGGTGCACACCTTATCTTCAGGGGAGCACAAACAAGACTTTAATTGACATTACTTAAAACGTTAGATAGAGAAAGATTAAGTGAATGATATTTTGAGAGAAGGAAATGTTAAAGACATAAATATCAAAGTAGTTGTGTGTGGAGTATAGATGTAGTGGAGGCGAAATATGTGTGTTGCGATTGAAAAGTCTTGCGCACTGTCCTTTCTACCTACCACGAAGGGAAACTTTGTGATGGTCTGTATGATTACTTTTTTAAATATTTTTTCACGTATAGTTAAAAAAGCTCTCTACCTATTCCTGTAGACCCCTCCCCCTCCCTCTCCCCCTAAATAATAAAATATCGGCACCTGATCACATCTTATTCGCACCTTTGCGCGGCAATCCCTCGTGAGCTACCTAACATAGCACGAGGATTGAGACTGGGGCGCGCTCCAATTATCCCTTTGTGCCCGCCGCCCTCTAATAACGCGCCCCCCAGGCGCAGGGTGCAAGGTGGAGGCGGCACGTGTGCGCCCCCAGCTCCTGATCTCGCCCTGACGATGTAACGCGACTCTAACGTGTCACTTGTTTTGTTCTTGACTGCTGATACTGCGTGAAACGCACCCCTTGATCATTTTTCTCGCCTTAATAAATGTATCTAAACTTCACCAGGACGAGAAATTTAAGAATACAAGCAACTGGTTGAGTTTATTGGTGGAAATTTTAAGATCTAAGTGTATGCATAAACCTATTGGTTTTGCCACTTCTCTCCCCTCCCAGTTTGAAGTATATATTCGTGGTTCTACATATACGAGTATATTCAGGAGAACTGCCCCGGCAACAGTCAAGTTAATCATTGAAACAAACAGGGATACCTAATAAATCCAAGTTGTCTGGTATTATTTTCTATGACGCTAGCTACCTATTCAGATCTAAGTGTATGTATAAACCTATTGGTTTTGCCGCTTGTCTCCCCTCCCAGTTTGAAGTCTATATTCGTGGTTCTATATTCAGGAGAACTGCCCCCGCAACAGTAAAGTTAATCATTGAAACAAACAGGGATAATAAATCCAAGTTTTCTGGTATTATTTTCTATGACGCTAGCTACCTATTCAGCGTACTGGTTTGTCTGTGAAATTGCGTGTGTAAAAACCTTGGAGGCTTTCAGGAGAAAATTGGAGACTATTTTTTTCTTAATGCCAGTTGAACTGTTGTCAGATAATGATACCGATACCGATGTGTAAATATCATTAATGTGCTCTAAAGGATGAATGTTAAGAGTTCCATGGACTCGTCGGTTATATTAAAGATGCTGGAAATAGTGACGTGTATACAATATGTTACATGCATACTAAGAATTGTTTATTTTTTTTATGATTCTACTTTTGCGTTTATTGTGAATATGATTATTTATATATTTTTGCATTTTGTGTTTTTATGGTATGTAGCACTCACTCCTTTGTATTACTTTTTATTTTTGATAATTTAGCGCTGTTTCCTGACCATCCCCATCACCTCAAGAGTGCTCTTCCTAACTAGCTCAACATACTAACTTACAGAAGATGTACAAAGGACAAGTGACTATTTGTCTACAGAAAACTTTGCTACTTTAATTATTGTTATAAGGTACTTGTACCGTACATTAATAAATAAATATTGAAACGAGGCTTGAAGCACAGCACACTGACACATTTCGGCCATTTAATGCGCAGAAGACCCTTGAAACCGTGTCCGAACCGTTGGAGAAATCAAGTGAAGACATTTGCCCATAATTTATGTATGATATACTGTATAAAATTTTTAAGGGCTGAGAAATTTATAATAATACGGTGAACAGATTTCCATTGCCTGAATTGGAAACGTCGATTTTAAATTGACAGTTATTCACGAAAACCTTCATTTTTGTAATTTTAGATTATTTCTAATACGTTTTGGACACTAACTAAAGAAAGGATACGTGACTTTGCTCGTTTGCTCTAAATGGCACAGGGCTATAAACTCCATCGCACTTAACATGTAACATATAATTATGTTTTTCAACTACGGGTAGGTAATATAGGCAAAATTGTCGGGGTCAATGTTCTAATCAACCTAATGGCTAATCTACTTATTCATCTTTATTCACATCTTGATCTTATCTCCATCTTTCGAATGTTATTCCGTTTGAATTTATTTAATGACGCTTATTAACTGCCTTTTATGCATTTAAACACGCAACGATATTCAGGCTATACTCGTATGTAACAACGAAACAAGACTATCTCAGCCTCCTTTTTATTATTAAATATAATATAACGGTTTATGCGTTGCTCGTCCTTTACTCGTGCTCGTCCTTTACAGTGAAGAGTATAGGGTAGAGTAGAGGGTAAGGTCACCCCGCTGCACTGTTGAGTAGTGCGACTCATTTGCTCAGCAAATAGGAATATGTTAAGCACTCCGTTCGTTAAATCGGTGCCTGCTCTTTTAGCTCCCGGGAATTAGGGAGTGATTGCCGCAGTACTAGGACGGAGCACCCCTCGTGCCCCCCAATTTCGTTCATATTCTTTATTGGGCCTGCTCGCCAAGAAATAAAGAGATGTAATGCAACAATCCATATGATATTTGACAGTGAGTATCTCTCGGTTCTGTAACTCGAATATATTTTGGGTCACTTGAATTGTTTAGATGCAGTTCAAATGAGTTGTTTCGCTGCATTCAACAAAATAAAGTCTGCATCGATGGTACTCAATCTTGCATTGGAGATGGGACGTGTAGAAGAAGTATCTAAAGACTTTCCTAAATCTGTTTTACATTGGTTCGACTAGAAACTCTTTTTCGGGGATAATCAAGAATCGAATATGAAACTCTGTGTCAATGACAAGTATCTCAACAAATAGGATACTTAAATATTGTATAATTTTCACCTAAACTGTCAACGAAAACTGTACCTTTATTTTCAACTTGATGGTAGTGAAATATTTTTTTATCTTTGTATGTTAGCTTATAAGAGTTACATGAAAAATAGTGTTTGTTGTGGGACTTGGGTGATTGCTAAACAATAAAAGTGGAAGATACCGCCATAATATTATATTAGTAGATTTTTTTTTAAATATATTGAGTTGAGCTACGCTTCAATTAAGGGCGTAGGTTGAAAAGGCGGCGGCACCTTCGCGGTATTACTCACCCTCTTATTTATACTCATACAGGGTATATTTTAACTGTATTTGTGGTGTACCTACGGGATACACGTCCATCCACCAGGCCACCTTACCGGTATGCGCGCACCATAGGACAAGCTCTTACCGACATGCGCATAAACACTCTTCTGTCGAACGTACTGAACACCATACATCACAGTATCACATCTTAAGAACCTTGATCTTCTTGACGACCCTTCTAGTGAGTACTTACTTGATCTGCGTATCGATAATGCCCTAATATGTTATGTCGTTGTTTATACTTTCAATACAAATCAAAAGTTACGCAATATGAACATTGAATATTGATAAGTTCGTTAAACATTCCGGAGTATCGACCTGCCCCCCTCCCCCTCCCCCGCCCCTACCCAGCCCAGTTATCTCCATCCCACGCACCCTCTCACAGGGCGAGCGCAAATATTTACATCGTATTACTTCACTTAAAACTTAAAACGATCTTGTGTCAACAGCTTTGCGCGACACGGCCTTCTGGAGGGGAAACTATCAGCGGTGGGGGTGGTGCGGGTGGTGCGCCTTAGCCTCTCCTCCCCTCCATACCCCACCCAGGGCTCGGCCCCAAGGGGCAGATGAGTGTTTCTTGCCGTATTTACCTGAACCGGGGATGATTTTGAAACATTTTTCATTTATATTTTTTTGGAATGGTGTTCTCTTGTTCGGTTTGATGTGTAACCTTAAATCAAGGATGACCTCCGTAGCCAAGTTGGTAACACGACTGACGACCACCCGGGGTTTTCGGGTTCGATTCCCAATGTTACCCTAAAAAAGATCTCAGTGAGGTGAAAATGTTTCGTCTGGAAGCAGTGCACGTGCGCATCGAATACGTGTTCGAGTGGTGTTGCCTCTTCACGTTCGGTAGTGATGCCAACAAGTGGAATAACTAACCGTGAGTTCCGTGCTTACTCCAGTGGTACTAGTACGAGTACTAAGCACGAAGACAATATTACTCGTACTCGTATCTTCCGGTCACTAAGTTACGTTACGTTACGTTACGTTACAAGTATGTCACTCGTATGTTACTCGTAGAATGACCAATTTGGATATTTTAAAGGGCATCATACTCGTATAGTATGTGTTCTTTCCTTCATCATCACTAGCAGGTAATGTCTCTCTGCTAATGGAGAAGGCAGAGATAACAGATCTTCTATTTATTATATAATATCTTGGCACACATACTCGTATAGTATGTGTTCTTTTCTTCATCATCACTAGCAGGTAATGTCTCTCTGCTAATGGAGAAGGCAGAGATAACAGATCTTCTATTCATTATATAATATCTTGGCACACATACTCGTATAGTATGTGTTCTTTTCTTCATCATCACTAGCAGGTAATGTCTCTCTGCTAATGGAGAAGGCAGAGATAACAGATCTTCTATTCATTATATAATATCTTGGCACACATACTCGTATAGTATGTGTTCTTTTCTTCATCATCACTAGCAGGTAATGTCTCTCTGCTAATGGAGAAGGCAGAGATAACAGATCTTCTATTCATTATATAATATCTTGGCACACATACTCGTATAGTATGTGTTCTTTTCTTCATCATCACTAGCAGGTAATGTCTCTCTGCTAATGGAGAAGGCAGAGATAACAGATCTTCTATTCATTATATAATATCTTGGCACACATACTCGTATAGTATGTGTTCTTTTCTTCATCATCACTAGCAGGTAATGTCTCTCTGCTAATGGAGAAGGCAGAGATAACAGATCTTCTATTCATTATATAATATCTTGGTACACATACTCGTATAGTATGTGTTCTTTTCTTCATCATCACTAGCAGGTAATGTCTCTCTGCTAATGGAGAAGGCAGAGATAACAGATCTACTATTCATTATATAATATCTTGGCACACATACTCGTATAGTATGTGTTCTTTTCTTCATCATCACTAGCAGGTAATGTATCTCTGCTAATGGAGAAGGCAGAGATAACAGATCTTCTATTCATTATATAATATCTTGGCACACATACTCGTATAGTATGTGTTCTTTTCTTCATCATCACTAGCAGGTAATGTATCTCTGCTAATGGAGAAGGCAGAGATAACAGATCTTCTATTCATTATATAATATCTTGGCACACATACTCGTATAGTATGTGTTCTTTTCTTCATCATCACTAGCAGGTAATGTCTCTCTGCTAATGGAGAAGGCAGAGATAACAGATCTTCTATTCATTATATAATATCTTGGTACACATACTCGTATAGTATGTGTTCTTTTCTTCATCATCACTAGCAGGTAATGTCTCTCTGCTAATGGAGAAGGCAGAGATAACAGATCTTCTATTTATTATATAATATCTTGGCACACATACTCGTATAGTATGTGTTCTTTTCTTCATCATCACTAGCAGGTAATGTATCTCTGCTAATGGAGAAGGCAGAGATAACAGATCTTCTATTCATTATATAATATCTTGGCACACATACTCGTATAGTATGTGTTCTTTTCTTCATCATCACTAGCAGGTAATGTCTCTCTGCTAATGGAGAAGGCAGAGATAACAGATCTACTATTCATTATATAATATCTTGGCACACATACTCGTATAGTATGTGTTCTTTTCTTCATCATCACTAGCAGGTAATGTCTCTCTGCTAATGGAGAAGGCAGAGATAACAGATCTTCTATTTATTATATAATATCTTGGCACACATATTTCGATTCTGCAACGTTCATACTCCTCGTCATGCTTACACGATAGAAAATCTCAATGCTGCTAAAACTGAGAATATTTACGAGTATTCAGCGCCATGCACGAGAAGATTGCGAAGCGTTATAAAGCATACATATACATACTTACTTGTACATACCATCACGCCATTTTCCTGTGGAGGTAGATAGAGCTTAAAGCTTTTCTACCACGAAATATGCATATATATATGTACAACTTTCTATTCATTTTTTCAGAATTGTAGTCATCTGGTCCAGCCACACTTTCTCGATTTTCCTCTACACGACTCCCACTCATGTGTGCACTGTAAATGTGTTAAGTCAGTCTTTCGTCACCGATTCGTTCAACACGTTCCAACCACCTTAATGTGGTATTTTAATCATATTTCAGTGTTAAGCTCACATTCATCCTTAACATTAAAAATATTTTCTCTATCACTCATTGATACACCATATAGTATATTCTTCTCAGTGCGAACATTGATACACCATATAGTATATTCTTCTCAGTGCGAACATTGATACACCATATAGTATATTCTTCTCAGTGCGAACATTGATACACCATATAGTATATTCTTCTCAGTGCGAACATTGATACACCATATAGTATATTCTTCTCAGTGCGAACATTGATACACCATATAGTATATTCTTCTCAGTGCGAACATTGATACACCATATAGTATATTCTTCTCAGTGCGAACATTGATACACCATATAGTATATTCTTCTCAGTGCGAACATTGATACACCATATAGTATATTCTTCTCAGTGCGAACATTGATAAACCATATAGTATATTCTTCTCAGTGCGAACATTGATACACCATATAGTATATTCTTCTCAGTGCGAACATTGATACACCATATAGTATATTCTTCTCAGTGCGAACATTGATACACCATATAGTATATTCTTCTCAGTGCGAACATTGATACACCATATAGTATATTCTTCTCAGTGCGAACATTTCCACCACATTTCGACTTATTTCATGAACCTTCCGTGTTCACGTTCCGTTCCCATACCATTCACCATTTATTTATTGTAGATTTGTTTAGTCAGTTTTTCGTCGCTCATTCATTCAACATGTCTTAAATAATTTATTTTCAGAAATTAATGGTTCACCACAAGCTACCTAATGCTATTGTTGAATAATTTGAATGACTTGTGTAAATAAGGCGGAAGTTTTCGAGCCAAGGAATAGAGCAGAACAGAACAGGTGTTGTGAACAGGTAGGTTGGGAAACCGGCCATAACGAGGGCTGAGGGCGAATGCAGTACGGAAACGGAAGTGATAAGTGGAATAAGGGAAGTGTCCTGAAGAGGGTTTGAACACTCCGTAAAAAAACTAGTGATGAAACATTCACTTAACAATTATCGGTTGTGAAAAGTGGGCGTAACACAGGAATTACTTGAAATAGGGGGCATTCGGTTTTAAAGAGTACCATAAGTCAATTTTAATAGAGAACTCTAATTGATAAATGTACAAACCGAAAGGTGGTGTGATATTATACAATTAATGGTATTACTATACATACATACACTACCATCATGTCATTTCCCTGTCAGGGTAGGCAGATAGATAGGATAGAACGCCAGACACACATCCTCATTCTCACACTTTTTCATACAACTTCTACAATTTCTCTGATTTTCTTTCAAAATGTAATTCACTCGGTTGAACCATACTTTTCTTGATCTTCCTCTCGCACGTCTTCCACTCACATTTCTACTATATATTGTTTTATTGGTCTTTCTTTGTGAATTCATTCCACATGCCCAAATCATTTTAGTAACGTCTTAAAAAGCTTTCATCGTTCTTCCGTATAGTATTATCTCTGCGTGCACTGCTACTGCTACCGCTACTGCTACTGCTACCACATTCTTATTCTACCTTCTTCAATATCCAAAATATATTTCGAATAGTCGTATTAGTGTAGTGTACACTTACGAGTAAACCTGAATTCACCCTAAATACTAAAGCTTGTCTAGGTATTTCTTATATTCTCACTATGATAATAAAAACTTAATTTTGTTCAAATTTGTCGTAGTTGTCTTAATTAGGAAGTCACGTGGTTTCATAACCTCGCTTTCAAAATTGGAGCGTATGAGACCGAAATCTGAATATTAATCGCAACATTTTAAGGTTAATAATTAGTATTTAGAATTCAGGTGAAACTATGACTTCGGACCTAAATAACGATTTATAAATAGCTGCTTGCTCTTTTCTTCCCGTTTAAACTGAGCCGCGGTTCGTTTAGGCAGGGCTGCCTTTCTTAGGAGACCCATTTCACACGTTTAGGCAGGGCTGCCTTTCTTAGGAGACCCATTTCACACGTTTAGGCAGGGCTGCCTTTCTTAGGAGACCCATTTCACACGTGAATGTAGTGATCTCTTTTATATGGATATATATTTTATAAAGGTGGCTTCCTACCAGACAGTGACATTCTTATCCTGCATATGACAGACACAATTTATTTTGTATAACAGAGGTTTGGTGGAAATTTTAACCTGGATGTTCCTGTACTATAGGTAGCTAAAAATCAATTATTATCCGGAAAAAATATGTTTTTACGAAGTTTCGCGTAACAACCAATTGTTTCATATTTGATTACACATTCGTTGTAGTACAGCCTAGCGGACTAATTTCTATGTGGCAATCTTTTTCAACCAACCCGAATAATTTATCTGTCACACCTTACTTAATGGGAATTCAATTTGTAATAGTAATGAAAAAGGAAATAATAATGTATTCCGCCCCATCTGGCATGCGTAAACGTAGCAAAATTTCTAAAGTAACATAAAGAGCTCATTGTGTCTTGTTTGTGTAAACTTCTCCGTATGATGGACCGTCCCCGTTGCAGAGTGGGATTAAGTTCTCCAACAAACATGTAACATAGGCGGCACTCTGCTCACGGCCCCCTACCCGCGGCCTCCTTCGCCACCCGCCCCCATGTCGCATTGTGTATAGCGTGTTTATTTGTTTTTTTAACGCGACTATTGACGCAAGTGTTATGTTGTTTCCTCGAGCCGCATTGCTATAATGCTATTCTCTATGGAGACAAACCGAACCGTGCACCCTCGATTCCATACATTGAACTAAACAGAGATATCGATACTCACTATTATTGTTTGCTAACCTAATATTTTAAGAACTAGACTATTAACCAGTGCCATGTACGGTTTCAGATATTTTTATAACGTTTCTGAACTCTTATGCTATAAAATGGTGTTTGTATATAAAATATTCACGGGGTTAACTACTTACTGTACATATTTCATATAAAATACACAACAATACCGCCTTAAAACACCAACTGACAGCTGAATGTCAAAACTATAAAACCGTCAGGTATCATTGTTTCTGTTGTTATTAATTATATTTAGATTTTTATTCGTTTACTTTTTTCTTGTATCATACTAAATATTAAATTTAAAAAACCTTTTTATGATAAACATGTAATCCACCCACATTATTATTACACATTAATGTACAATAATATGCAGGCAATCCACCCACACCGTACATTTATTTTAATATACAGGAAATTCACACACTCCATACATATATTAAGTGATCAAAATGTAATATGTTTTTTTAATACACATTTTACAACACGATCGATTATTTACTCGTAACGCACATGTATGTTCAAATTTTAATATTTATTAAAAACTTCCCAATCGATTTCTATTTCCCAAACATCCCCAGTTTCCCCTTATTTTCGATTAAGAAAGTAACAGTGAGAGGAGGTATCTGAACAGCCGAGTTCGTCAGTAATCCTCCGCATCAAAGCCCGGAGAGACCGCCCGGTGCGCCCCTGCGCCCCGTGCGCCCGGTGCGCCCCGCGCGCCCGGTGCGCCCCGCGCCGCGCGCCGCTCTTCCAGCGACACCGCGATTCGCTAACCGCCCGGTACTTTCACCTGAAGCGCAGAGGCGCGATCAGTTCGCATTCATATTATAGTATATATTAACATATAGTATATGGTATATAGTATTTGATCTCGAAAGTCTGTGCTGTGTGAGTGTGACTTTGAGACAAAAGAGAAAACCAGATCAAAAACAATCAACTTTCATTTCATTTGCGAATGGCTATATGCCAAGTTTATTCATAAAAAAGGTGTGAATTTTATTAATAAACTTGGTCCTAAGATATAAAAAACATACCTGAAAATCTTTCTTGTCATAGTCTTGCTTAGACCCTGTAGGTTAAAAGTACTAAACTGGCGTCCATTAATTTGAACTAATAGATATCCATCTGGATTACTTATCTAGCGGTTAAAATATATCAGATTAAGGAGCAAATAAACCTAGCCTATGTTTTTTCGTGTACCTGTACCTACCACATACTATACCTATGTTAACAAAATACCAACAGAATTATGCAATCATCGGAACTTACAGATTGAGAAAATATAATTTTTTATTCTGATTGTTGAGAAAATATATAGTATTGTATATTTACTCAGAATTATTAACATCAACTTCTACTATAATAGTGTTATAATATTTATATTTACTTGTGATCATCGTTAAAGTAAGTGTCTTTATTATTTTTGTACTCGTATTATTATTCCAAGTACTGTGTAAAAAGAGTTGCTTTTATTCATAGTTCAATGCCGAAGAATAAATACCGTACTGAAAGAATAGCAATATAACAAGAAGGCAGAAAAGATGACTTATCACGATTTTATATAAACTGTGTTCATCGCGTTTAATAATAATAAAAGGGCAGTTGGATTAGCGCCGTTTAGAGAGGCACTCGAACTCAGGAATCTATTCGAATATTATTGACAGGTAATAAAACTAGTGTAAGGGTGGGAAGTTGGTTATTAGTCATTGGATTGGGAACTTTGCCGCATCTGCATACGTTTAGAAAACATATTTGGTAAGAAAACCGCAGAAAATTGCCGATATGTGATAGTCACACAATTGAATTTAGGTGAAATATAGTATAACATACTCGTATGTTACGAGTATGTGTCATTTGGTAATAACATTAAAATATTATCATGTGCCACCAGCATTGCCCTTTGATATTATTGTTGATTAAGATATTTGTAAGTAAAGTTGATTTTTCATAAAAGTACGCACGAATTTATTTAACGAAGTGACATAATACAACTTATTAAAACCCACCACCGAATCCATCTCATCTCCTCTCGACCTTCTTTACAAACTTCAAAAGTTGATTAATGACTTTTTTAACGAATGAATTCCCCTTTATTGTGCGACCAGTGAATGAAATCAATCAAATAGTTCATTATACCTGAATATCTTAATATGATACTATTATATATACCCTCCTAATTGCCGGTCTCTGCGAGGGACTATCGGTGACCATTGTGCAAATACTCGTACGACCGGAGAGTCGCCGCTATTAATGGAAGAAACATTAATTACGAGTATTTCAGCCGATGATTCATTTATCTTGAAATAATGAAAGACACACGGGTCTATCGGACAGTTAACATACTATATATGATGTAACATAATTACTAAATTAAAAACGGCCATACGATTTCGCAGCTCTTTCTCATCGCTCTCCTCTGCTCTATGTACAATATAGTATGTTGGAGATGGAGTCACTGTGGTCATCTTGACCTTCAAGGTAGCAACTCTGAACAGATACGAGTATATAGTGCGAGTGTATGGTACGAGTGTATGGTACGAGTGTACGGTACGAGTGTACGGCACGAGTATATGGCATAAGTATATGGTACGAGTATATGGCACGAGTATATGGTACGAGTATATGGTACGAGTACATGGAACCCCTATAAAATTGTTCATTTCTTTAAATTGGTACAATAGGCTAAGGGTGTACTCACGCGGTACATAATCGTAACTAAGTCTCAACTTAATCGAGTTATTGAATTTTTGTAATGAATAAATTAAATAATAATTCGTAAAAGTATCATCCGTTTTTTATGTTCGTATGTGTCTAGTAAGATACAGGCAAAAGCCTAGATAATTGGGTGACGACATACTCGTATGTGTCTAGTAAGATACAAGCAAAATCCTAGATAATTGGGTGACGACATACTCGTATGTGTCTAGTAAGATACGAGCAAAAGCCTAGATAATTGGGTGACGACATACTCGTATGTGTCTAGTAAGATACAAGCAAAAACCTAGATAATTGGGTGACGTGACGACATACTCGTATATCATAAACCCAGATTCGTATAATTTGAAAGAGTTTACTTAAAAATGCATTTTTTTTTGTTTCTCCAGTTAGTTTGTCCTAATTACCTATATTGTATTGCATACTTGCCATGTAAATAAAAAAATAATTTCTAATAAAGCAGTGATGGTGTTGGCGATGGCGATGGTACTCATACTAGTATTATGTATTGCAATTTCTTTTCATAATTCAGATACTCGAATGTCATCTTGAACAAGTCCATCAAACCACTCCTAACCATTCATCCGATCTCCCCGATTCCTCCCCGGGTCCCTGAGGAGCCGCGTAATCGAGTTGTCGCGGGTTTCTTCCCCAATCCCCAGCCCCTATAGCACCCCCGACGCCTTCAGATGGGAGAGTTCCCCCCCCCCCCAGTTTCCTCCACAGCTACCTGACTTGCCACCTGGTGTGGATTGAACTGTAGAGCTGGGGGAGTTAGGTGCGAATCATGGGTTGTGGGGTGGCAGATCTGAAGCCGCATTAATGTGCCAATTCAATCACAAAACAATATTGATGGCAGATATTCTCTACGCGGCGCGGCGCGGGGCTTTTGTTTATGGTATTGCTTGTCTTCGACAGATTGATTCTGGAATTTGTTTTTATGAAAGAGTCGTATATAAATCGAACTAAATTAATTTAATCATCAAAACGACAATCAAGAGAATATTGGATATTATATTCGTTATTTGTCAACTCCAAATTATTTAATGCTCAGCAATATACTATACAACTGTGTGCTCATGTACGGGTAGTGGTAATCTATCGGGTGATCCAGAAGGAATTTTGTATTTTTAGGTAAAATTCGATCACAAAATTTTTATACTTGAATTTAACTTTATTCTGTTATGTATGTACCGTTTTGTACCACTATATACGCCATTTTTCGGGCATCTTTAGAATGCCTTCTTCTCAGAACTTCATATCGTTCTAAGCCAAGAACTGCTTGCTGCGAATGCTTTATGCAGGCCTGCAGTGAAGATAAATATTTCTCCCAGGAATTATGTAGACTGGAATAATTAGTAATCGGAAGATGCTAGGTCTGGTGCTGGTGCTGGTGACTACGGCAAGAGAGGTCGAGGGGTAGAATATTGTTGTTGGATGTGCCAAGAGACATGATATCTGACGATGTCCTGGTGAGAGATGACGGCCAGAAATTTAATTTTTGTTCAGATTGTGTGGACACGATAACTCACCTATTTCTTAAACTTCTGAAAATTGACTTTATAAATATCTCGGCTATAGTTTAAAGATTCTCCGAATCAATAGTCATTTAGATACAATTTTAGTTTTCAAATCAACAAAATATTACACAGAGTAAAAGTGCCTTTATTGTATTGTATTACCTTTTTGTTATAAACAAAATCTGGTGGGTTTATTGTTATATGGTAATCTCTTCCAGTCTACCAGAG
Source organism: Odontocerum albicorne (assembly GCA_949825065.1). Taxonomy (NCBI): domain Eukaryota; kingdom Metazoa; phylum Arthropoda; class Insecta; order Trichoptera; family Odontoceridae; genus Odontocerum; species Odontocerum albicorne. The sequence continues at coordinate 1,282,991 of OX463851.1, read as the reverse complement.
AAATGAGTGAAATCCAAGCTGTAAATGTATTTAAAAAAAACTTTGGCTGGAACAGGAATCGAGCCTGCTACTTTCGGGTCGGAAAACAGTCGTCTTACCAACTAGACCATGGAGGTCGATCATTTGTTTCGAAATTAAAATCCTTATATAAATTCTACCGATGGTATCGAATAAGGTAACATTGAAGGAAAATGAGTATACTATATATAAAAAGCGAATTTGTTTCCTCATAATATTTCCCCGGAATCCTGCCAAGCCTGTTTTCTGGATATACCTGCTCTCTCTCCCTGGCTCCATCCTAACTCATTGTCTGCGAAGACTGTCGGGATCAGCTCTCCTCGTCCTCAGGTTGTATGCTCTTCTGTCCCGGACTACGTCCCCCAGGCCGTGCCTCTGCATCAGGTTATCTTTGTGCACCACCCATGAATTCTTTGGCCTTCCTCTGGTTGTTATTCGAGGAAGATCCATGGAGATTGCCTGGTTCACAATGTGATCGGGTGCTCTGCGTCCAACGTGCCCATACCATCTCAATCGCCTCTCCTCCATCTTGCTGTTGATGTCTGTAACACCCAGGCTTCCACGAATGCGTGAGCTTCTTATTTTGTCTCTTAGGGACACACCTGCTGACCATCTTAGCATGCGCATTTCAGCGGTTTCTAGTTGCCTAGAGTAAGAGGTATACATCGTCCAGCATTCGGAGCCATAGAGGAGTGCGTGTCTGACAATCGTTTGGTATACTTTTCCTTTTAACTTTTCTGGATATACCTGCTGGAAAAAGCAAATTTGTTTCCTCATAACATTTCCCCTGAATTCTGCCAAGCCTGGTTTCTGGATGTACCTGCTGGAAAATGCGAATTTGTTTCCTCATAATATTTCCCTGTAATCCTGCCAAACCTGTTTTCTGGATGTATCTGCTGGAAAAAACAAATTTGTTTCCTCATATTTCCCCAGAATCCTGCTAAGCCTGTTTTCTGGATGTACCTGCTGGAGAATGCAAATTTATTTCCTCATAATATTTCCCCAGAATCTTGCCAAGCCTATTTTCTGGATGTACCTGCTGGAAAATGCGAATTGGTTTCCTCATAATATTTCCCTGGAATCCTGCCAAACCTGTTTTCTGGATGTATCTGCTGGAAAAAACAAATTTGTTTCCTCATATTTCCCCAGAATCCTGCTAAGCCTGTTTTCTGGATGTACCTGCTGGAGAATGCGAATTTATTTCCTCATAATATTTCCCCAGAATCTTGCCAAGCCTATTTTCTGGATGTGCCTGCTGGAAAAAACTAAGGTGGAAAGAGAGTTAGATGAAAACGAGAGGTGGAAAGAGAGGGAGGGGGTGGGGATGGGGGAAAAGAAGCAAGGGACTGTATCAAAGGGAACTGGCTCGAGTCAAATTTGCTCTGGATTTCCCCATAAATGGTTCCCTGCAGGCAATTTGTGAGTATGATCGAGTATTGTTTATTTTTATTTTTTTAATGATTACTTTGAGAAATTTTAAATGAATGTAGATAATGACGTTAATTACTTTTTAAATATTTATCACCATATTTGTTTATTTAGACAAGATGGTTAAGTATACGAATGGCGAGTTTGTTGTATGTTTTCCAACACAAATGACGCAAGTGAGTGCGTGCGATACAAGCGCTCTTGAGAATAGTTTGCTCTTTAAACGGCGCTATATTAATTGCCATTTTATTATTATTATGATGAATTAATGAAAGGTTACAACGTTACTTTCGAAAAGACTTAAACATATTAAACGCATTAAAAAAAAACGAAATAAACAAGTACAAAAGCAAATGTCCCCAATTGTTGGGTTAGGTTAAGCTAGGTTAGGCTAGGTTAAGTTAGGTTAGGTGGAAAAGGAAAAGGAAAATGGAATATGACAAGGAAACAGGAGGCATGGAGTGCCCTGGAGTCCTTACTCGTAAATACGTGTACTAGCAGATAGGTGCGTAAGCAGACAGATATGTTACTTTGAAATGTCTCATTTTGTTATTTGATTCAAGAACTTTACAGTATGTTATAGTTACAATTCATAAGTAAATTAAAATATTATATTTATGATAACAGTAAACCGATAATAAAGTTCCGCATGATAATTAGAAACATTAACAATCGGCGATACACAAACAATACACTCAAGTCATAAAGAAGAGCGTGTGACATAACATATTGTGTGAGGAAGTGAGGAAGGGAGGAAGGGGAAGGGGGAAGGGGGGAACGAGAAAAAAAATATAACATACTCGTAGATAATTTTCTCGATACGTTTCAAATCAACTCAAGGTACTTTAGACCTGAAAGCTGAGAGGCAACAAAAAGTAAATACGAGTAAATACAATTGTAAAAGTTGATATATGAGATTAACTAAAAATATATTTCCGGAATGTCGTTATACTCGTATTTGTGTGGCCTAGCCCTTCGTTGTAACTCCTGCAGGCTCGTGGTATTATATGGTTCAGGGTATACGACGTTCTACGCGTACATGTCGGGAAATAAATAAAGTTGACTGTCGGATTATTCTTATTAGATGAAAGACTATTTCTTCCAAAAGAAATATGAAAGACCATTTCTTCCAAAAGGTAAAGATAATCTATAAATTCACGTAGATTTTTGAATTAAAAAAATAGTACCGTGATAATACGATAATCTGACAAAGTTTGGATTCATATCAAAACGTATGCTTCTGTATACGAAGTGAAAGACGTGAGTTTCCGATAGATCACCCTCTTCAACAGTACGAGTACTATATATGATAGGCGTTATACTCGTATTGTACTATATTATACGAGTACGAGTGGTGCGTATTCTATTCCAAGTTCTATTCTACTACGGTACGGGCACGTGCGTTATAAAGAGTTTTGATTGAAAGTGGATTTTGAAAAACTTTCAAGATTCTAATAATAATAATAAACTCTAAATGGGATTTGCTTTCTTAATTATATGTCAATTTCGAATCCAAAATAACTCCTAGATCTTTGATTTTATTTCTCGAAGTGATTAATCATAGCGTTTTTCTTATAGTCAAAATGTATGGTGTTACGTTTACTTGTGAAAATTAGAAAACGGATAAGCACTTCGCTATATTGTGATAGAGAGAGAGAGAGAGAGCTATATTGACGAGTACAATGGACGTGATCATTAGAGAGACAGAGTGGCAAACATTCTTATCACGACATGCTCTTCATTCGCCTCCTCGCAGTTCAACATGTCCAAACCACCTCAACGTGTTATTTTTCACCTAACACCAGTTTTTGTCTCACATTCATACTTAATAATTATTTATCTTATCTGTCATACATCGAGACGCCACATTTTGCCTCACATTCATACTTAATAATTATTTATCTTATCTGTCATACATCGAGACGCCACATTTTGCCTCACATTCATACTTAATAATTATTTATCTTATCTGTCATACATCGAGACGCCACATTTTGCCTCACATTCATACTTAATAATTATTTATCTTATCTGTCATACATCGAAACGCCACATTTTGCCTCACATTCATACTTAATAATTATTTATCTTATCTGTCATACATCGAGACGCCACATTTTGCCTCACATTCATACTTAATAATTATTTATCTTATCTGTCATGCATCGAGACGCCACTTTTTTCCTCACATTCATACTTAATAATTATTTATCTTATCTGTCATACATCGAGACGCCACATTTTGCCTCACATTCATACTTAATAATTATTTATCTTATCTGTCATACATCGAGACGCCACATTTTGCCTCACATTCATACTTAATAATTATTTATCTTATCTGTCATACATCGAAACGCCACATTTTGCCTCACATTCATACTTAATAATTATTTATCTTATCTGTCATACATCGAGACGCCACATTTTGCCTCACATTCATACTTAATAATTATTTATCTTATCTGTCATACATCGAGACGCCACATTTTGCCTCACATTCATACTTAATAATTATTTATCTTATCTGTCATACATCGAGACGCCACATTTTGCCTCACATTCATACTTAATAATTATTTATCTTATCTGTCATACATCGAGACACCACATTTTGCCTCACATTCATACTTAATAATTATTTATCTTATCTGTCATACATCGAGACACCACATTTTGCCTCACATTCATACTTAATAATTATTTATCTTATCTGTCATACATCGAGACGCCACATTTTGCCTCACATTCATACTTAATAATTATTTATCTTATCTGTCATACATCGAGACGCCACATTTTTCCTAAGTGTACGCATTTTCACCGCTTTTCGTATTTTTTTACGTCCATATTTCATTCCCATACATTTATATACGTTGGTGTTAATACACTATTTTTTCCACCATTTTTGTTGATCTTGATGTTACTTGGTTGAATATACGAGTATATGTCTTTTAGTGCCCAGTTGACTTTGTTTCTTGTTGTTACTTGGAGTTTAATATCTTGTTCCACCTTTCCACCATCTGAGAACATAATTCCCATATATCTGAATACAATTTTATACTTTTTAATAATTTAACTACCTATGAAACTCTTAAGGTGTGGAGCGTTAATTATTTCTTAAAGTCAATACATGAGATTTATATTGAATTCATGTATAATTTCTACACTTAAACGCGTAAAATAATTCAAATAAAAGAAATCGCTCCAGTGAAATTGAGAACCCATTTGTTTAATATTTGAACAAAAGCGAATCAGTTTCATTTTTGGAAATATCGATTGCACTCAAAACATATAGCTGGATACTAACTGCGTTGCAATCCAGTCCGTGGGAACATTTCGAACTATTCAGCGCCCAGCGCCTTCCGCGATACAATCATTTCAATAAAAGAAATACAAGTGTTATTTGTTTAAAAAAATGCAATAATATAGTTTTTATTAAGGCGGTCAAAGCCACGGTATCCACTTGAACCGTCGCAGTTCAGTTTCTAGTTCCCAAAGAACAGTATACCATAAGGGGTGCAGGTCCCTTTTACTGGCGATGTTCACTGCTCAACCGAGCGGGAGAGTTCTCGCATCGCGACTACCGAGAAAGAGCATTCGCTCACTCCAGAGAACAAAACATGCAGCTTTGCCGCTACAGCCTATTCCAGGTCAATAAATAACAAATATGCAATCACGCCATAAATACACTCTTTGAGTACTTTTTCTGTATTTCATATTAGTTTTTTTAGTTCCCATTTCTGAAACATTGAGTCGTTTTACTAACTTTTGATTTGTCAAATAAGAAAAATCTATGTTATTCAACTATTTTTGCATAGTTACGTTTATGTGACTCTCTTCAAATCAATCGATAACGGCGCTATTTTAAAGCAGATGAGGAGTATGTAATTAAATTAAGTATAATTTATTTTGTTCTTGGAATTAAAAGCAAAAAACAAAGCTGTCAGGTTCCAGATAAACCAGCTCTATTAATATTAAATTGTTCCTATAATAATGGCCGATTTTAACCTTTAAATTCAATCAAACATAACTTTAGAGTAAACTTTATTAATCAAAGTAAGATCCATTTGATTGCGCGTATTTTGCTAACAATTTACAAACTTAACATAACATATGCCTGCCTGCCTGCCTACATAATATGATAAAACTCGAGCGGATATTAGAATCCAACAATTATTGTAAGACAGTTTCTGCTTCTTTTCTCCTACTGATTATTTTCTGCCGTAAATAGTTATTTATTTAACATTTCATTGTAAAGACTATCTGGTGGGCATATTACCAGGTGGCAATCTCTTCCAACCAACTAGTTATCAAGGTGTTTGAAATGGGGAAGATCGGTTGGTGATAGTTCGAGTGAGTAAGAGGGATATGCTAATGTTTCGTAGCCCAACTCGTTAGTTTTATTAATTAAGATCAATCCTATTACAAAATGGATCATTACACTTTTGCTACAGCAACAAAGAACATTAAGTTTATGTTGAATCCGCTTATCAAGCTTTTTTACCTTTTGAATTTGCTTCAAATGTACAAAAGTTAGAACAGCACCAACAAGCAAAACTTGTGCCATTTCCAGCACCATTTGTTAAGTGTTTTCTTCCAATAAAGCTTTCTTTTCTTCTTCAATAGTAGCAGGACGTCCTCAACCCTTTTCACCTTTAAGACTCACGTCTCCGTCCATCAACTTTTCGGACCAGCGCCGCGCTGCTCTTTCAGAAGTAGTTCCTTCAGTATACTATAGTGAACATGGCATGCTGTTTGAGATGCATACCTAGTACCCAAGTTTAAATTCATGTAAACAAACTACACATAAATCATTATTTCTCCAATCCCTTTCCTGAAGGACTTAAGTAATGCAAATTAAATTCCTGACTCAATAAATAAATAAAGCAGATTCCTAACTCTCAAACAAAAACAAATTAATAAATATTTTCTAGCAAAGAACTTTCGATATAATATAATATTAAATTTTATGGAACAACCTAATATAATTATTTCAAAAACTAGATTAAAGGTTGCTCTTTTTTCAAATATTTTATTTATTCAAAATAATACATGTGATCAAAGCCAGAGGTGTTTTAATATCCCTGAAAACAAAGTGGAAAAAATACCCTTGTCCTTTGAAGTTCAGCGCATTAACGGCCATGCACCGCACCGCACCGCACCGCACCACATTGCATATAATAATACATGAACTAATTTACATTAGAATCACATCAATTTAATATTTTCCTCAAATTAAAATGATTATGGTCACTTTGTATGATTTTGATCTAGTCTCATTTTCGTGGTTTTAAAGATCAATATGCTACGTGGTATTGGCCATGGTAACGGCCTTAAACTCAAGCAGGGACACGTATCTTTGTCGCTAAACATAATTAATAATAAAAATCACATTCAAAATGTAATTTATAATCTATATACATACTTAAAAACTAGATAAGTGGAGCTTCTATGATACAAAATAATTACACATATGTAAATAAATAATATTATAAACAAACAGAGAAAATAAAATCTCTACTACTAACAAAGACTGGTGATTTTTTCTACTTTTACTGCTTCATTAAAGTACAAATGAGTAACAACCACGTCAACAATACAGCATTATAGTATGTTACATATGAGTAACAACCACGTCAACAATACAACATTAAAGTACAAATGAGTAACAACCACGTCAACAATACAGCATTATAGTATGTTACATATGAGTAACAACCACGTCAACAATACAACATTAAAGTACAAATGAGTAACAACCACGTCAACAATACAGCATTATAGTATGTTACATATGAGTAACAACCACGTCAACAATACAACATTAAAGTACAAATGAGTAACAACCACGTCAACAATACAGCATTATAGTATGTTACATATGAGTAACAACCACGTCAACAATACAACATTAAAGTACAAATGAGTAACAACCACGTCAACAATACAGCATTATAGTATGTTACATATGAGTAACAACCACGTCAACAATACAACATTAAAGTTCAAATGAGTAACAACCACGTCAACAATACAGCATTATAGTATGTTACATATGAGTAACAACCACGTCAACAATACAGCATTAAAGTACAAATGAGTAACAACCACGTCAACAATACAGCATTATAGTATGTTACATATGAGTAACAACCACGTCAACAATACAACATTAAAGTACAAATGAGTAACAACCACGTCAACAATACAGCATTAAAGTACAAATGAGTAACAACCACGTCAACAATACAGCATTATAGTATGTTACATATGAGTAACAACCACGTCAACAATACAGCATTAAAGTACAAATGAGTAACAACCACGTCAACAATACAGCATTATAGTATGTTACATATGAGTAACAACCACGTCAACAATACAACATTAAAGTACAAATGAGTAACAACCACGTCAACAATACAGCATTATAGTATGTTACATATGAGTAACAACCACGTCAACAATACAACATTAAAGTACAAATGAGTAACAACCACGTCAACAATACAGCATTATAGTATGTTACATATGAGTGACAACCACGTCAACAATACAACATTAAAGTACAAATGAGTAACAACCACGTCAACAATACAGCATTATAGTATGTTACATATGAGTAACAACCACGTCAACAATACAGCATTATAGTATGTTACATATGAGTAACAACCACGTCAACAATACAACATTAAAGTACAAATGAGTAACAACCACGTCAACAATACAGCATTATAGTATGTTACATATGAGTAACAACCACGTCAACAATACAACATTAAAGTACAAATGAGTAACAACCACGTCAACAATACAGCATTATAGTATGTTACATATGAGTAACAACCACGTCAACAATACAACATTGTTATTTCAAACTTAATTTCACATATAGAGATAATTTATTTGGTACGACGTCCGTTACCTAGTCAATTCCCTTTTGTTACAGAGATTTTATAAAAATGCTTCCAGTCTCGTGTGCTCATAAGACTTGTTTAAGCACATTTCCGGTTGGTTGAAAAAGATTTGCAATGAATCAGCCAGAATGTGTACAACAAAAGTGCAATGCAATACAATCTTTGTCAATGCAAGAAGTTGTTTTAATATATATTGTTCCTTTATCTGTCGTTGTATTCCTCTGAGATGTGTCAATAAATTGTACAAATATTCCACCTCCCTTTTTTATTGAAGTATTTACCAACATTTAGAGCTTGTACAAATAAACTTCAAAACGATAACGGCCCTAAACTCATACAAGTACTCGTATCTCCGTCCCCTGCAGTCTAACAGCAGTCGCGTAACAGCAGAGATCGGCAATAGGAAATAGACGATTCAGAATTGTCCCGGTTATAACGGTTCTAACTGAGCACTTAAGCTGTACGAGTATAATATCACTCGTAAAAACCTTAAACGTTTTTGATAATTATTTTTTAGATTCATCCTATTCACAAATGAGCTTCTTCTTGGTCGATTCCCCGAGACTGAGAGTCGTGACCTCTCCTGTTCATCTGGCATCTGTCCACGACGATTCTCCACCTCTCCCTACTTTGGACAGTTTGGTATGCTGCCGTCGCCGTCGCAGAGGATCATGTTGCGTCTCTGACTGGGTCAGAAGATCAACTCTGTAGTTTTTCTCTCCGCCGTCGTCCCTCCTAAATCAAGTGTTTGTTTATATATGACGGATAAATGTGTGCGTGGCACAGTCAAAGGTACCCTCAGCACGAGGCTCCAGGACTACATATTGAATGCATCCATCTTTGAAAATAACTCACAATGTTTTCAAAACATGTAAGCATTAAGGATTTTATCCATAGCGAATATTGCAAATGGTGCCTATTTGACTTTTCATGGTTTAAAATATTTTCGAAAAGGAAAAACCAAATAAAAAAACATACAAGGGCATCGAAAATACAAAATTTGTTATTGACCTTCGAAAACTTTAGAAGACCTATCATTATAATCGTCACGCCATGCCATATTACAATGTCAATTGGGATAGTCAGAGGAAGCAGATCTTCACTTAAATAATTATATTCTGCACACATCTTGCACTTCTGCCATGTTCTCATGCAATCACCTTCTCATGCAAACTATCCCGCCTTTTATAAAGGCTTTGGAATGTTCCCTCTTTCAGGATTTGATTGATTAAATGACAGAGCTTGTTGAAATCTATATTAATGAGAGTATGAACGTATAGTATTAGTAGACTACTGGGGTTTGCCATTTAATATTGTTTCATTAGGTCTTATCTATGATATGTATACTTAGATCAAACTAAAAAAACAAGGTACGGTTCATTATTTAGACTACACTCACATAACAGAATTCCTAAAACACTATTGCTAGCTAATTACTTAGAGCTATAACGTTTTGCCTGCGTTTGTTGATCTTCCTGAATGCGATAAATATGTGAATTGAAGATAACATGAGACCTACAAACTGCAAAAGATACTGGCAAGGTAATTTGGAAAGAATGGATAATACAGGAGTTCTCTACAAGGCAGTGCATGAGATACTCGCTGACAGTCATCCCTTCGGAAGACCTCCAAAAAGGTGTAAGGATTGCTGGGAGTCGACATCTAAAGAGAGAGTTCTGGTGATAACAGAAAGAGAGAGAGAGAGAGCTTAAGAGAAAGATGTAAGTATTGCTGGGAGTCGACATTTAAAGAGAGAGAGAGTTCTGGTGATAACAGAGAGAGAGAGAGAGAAAGAGAGAGAGAGAGAGAGAGAGAGAGAGAGAGAGAGAGAGAGAGAGAGAGAGAGCTCAAGAGAAAGATGTAAGGATTTCTGGGAGTCGACATTTAAAGAGAGAGAGTTGTGGTGATAACAGAGAGAGAGAGAGCTTAAGAGAAAGATGTAAGGATTGCTGGGAGTCGATATTTAAGGAGTGAGAGTTCTGGGGATAACAGAGAGAGAATTTAAGAGAAACAAGAAGTATTATGTTCCAGTGATCAGCAATTGGGAAATGACCAAATCGTATCCCTTGAGTTGTTGCAATGTTCTTTTTGTTGAGACTTGTCCTGAAATCAAGAAATAGAATAAATCTTGATCTTGGAATGGGTAATAATTGTTGGTAATAAAAATGTGCTTCAATTTCAAAATAAAATAAATGATCTTGGCTCAAAATAGGTGTTCTAGCGTCAAGGTTTCCCTACCCCTGGCAAAAGCGGAGATCGTGTAGCGAGCGTATGGAACGCAGTTTGCATCGTAGAAAAGAGCACGCGCGTGAATCAGTGTGCGCCCTGCCCTGCCCTGCATTAGATATACGAGATTGAATCAAGTATCCGACAGTCGATCTTCTTGCTCGGATTATCCTTTTTATCTCCTAATTTGTCCGATATTCCTTCCCTCGGGAGGAGCGCGCTGCAGGGCGAGTACGCGTCTATAGTACAATATGTTACGTCGATACTCTACATATATACATACTATATTTGCATAGCATATCTAATTTACAACGTGTTTTTTATGGTATATTTATAAAATATATTGTAAAAGAATTCATCATAAAACTAAGTACATACTTTGAAAATACAATGCGAGGACAAAAATATGAGATTCTTAACTCTTTCCCCGCGGCCAGCACAAACGCCTGTGATTTGATTTGACAACATTAGCCCGCTAAGCGCACAGACGTCTGTGATCTGACGACAACCCAAATTTGAAACGACAAATACTTATAAACAATGACACAAAACCGGGATAAAAGTTAAACTAAAATTTAAAATAATCTTTATTCTAGCGAACTATCTCGAAACCTTGTCAAATAATATATTAGTTTATGAAATATTTTTGAATAAACAAAGCGCAGATTATTTCTCAATTAATATTTCCTACTATCACGTCGTATGTGTGACGCATGACAATATGTGTGGACAGTATGTGACGCACGCTGTACTGGCCCGGTTCAGTGACACTTGGCGCGTCTTTCGCTTACGTAAACATTACTAAATATTTTATATACGAGCAGCATTCAATCTGATTTTTTTTATTTCTTTTCAAATATTTTTAATTAGTGACTATATAATTGTGTATGGTTCTTTTAGTTATTGTCAGTTTTTAGTGTTTTGATTTCAAATTTGATATTTGTATTTGAAATCAATAAATTTTAAATTTTCTGTTTTATTATTTTTAACACGTTATATTCATTATGACTAAACGTGGTCTAAGTGAAGAAGAAATTGGCGATTACGTATGTGAACTTGGGTCAAATTACGGATCAAGTGTTAGTGAAGACGATAATATTTCGAATCTTAGTGATGTTATTGATTCTGATAATGATGAAAATGTTGGATTTGGCGGTGAATCGTCTACAGAAACGTATTCATCTTCGTGGCTTTCGGGTTCACATATTCCGGTTATTCATAATTTCAACGCATTTTCAGGAGTGAATCCAGACATTACGTTTTCTGAAAACTCCACCGAACTTGACTATTTTGAACATTTTCTCAATGAAGATATAACTAGCAAAATTGTTGACGAAACGAATAGTTTTTATCAACATGAAATTAATAATAAAAGTTTTGGAGATAAATCAAGGATAAGAAGATGGTATGATACATTTATTTACGAAATGTACATATTTGTAGCAGTTACAATGTTAATAACGAAGAATCGTCATTAACATTGTATCTGTTGACCAGTGCTTCTCGATGGTAAGCCATCGAGAAGCACTGGTCAACAGATCCTCTTCTGCTGAGTCCTATTTTCGGGCAAACAATGTCTAGGGACCGATTTGAGCTCATTTTACAGATGCTACATTTTAGTGACAACTCATCAAAATCATCAGATAGACTGCATAAAATAAAAATTTTGATTGATTTTACCAGAAAAATGTTTAAAGAAACCTTCGCACCTTTTCAGAATCTCTGCATAGATGAAAGCATAATTGCTTTCAAAGGGCGCTTGGTTTTCAAACAATATATGCCGTCAAAACGGCATAGATTTGGAATAAAAATGTTTGTACTCTGTGACGTGATGACTGGATATATATTAGATTTCATAATTTATACAGGATCTCAAACTGAAATTGACAATGAAATGGGACTCGGTATATCTGGTTCAGTGGTCACAACTCTGTTAAATAATTATATCGGAAAAGGACACAGTTTGTTTTGTGATAACTGGTACACTAGCCCTGAACTCTTTAAAAGATTATATGAAAACAAAACAAATGCTTGTGGAACAGTGTATAAAAACCGAAAAGGCATGCCAAAGTTTAAAAAATTGAAAAAGCGAGAAGTGGAATCTTTTAACAATAGAAAATTGCTGGCGCTGAAATGGTGTGATCGGCGCGACGTGCACATGCTTACCACTCTTCATGACGATTCAAAAGATTGTACTGGAAAAGTAAACAGGTCAACCGGTGAAGCCATACAAAAACCCAAGTGCGTAATCGATTACAACAAATGTATGGGTTTGGTAGACAAAGCGGACATGATGCTAAGTGGATTAAGTTGAATGAGAAAGTCCGTCAAATGGTACAAGAAGGTGTTTTTCCATGTAATAGATTTGTATTTGCTCAACGCCCATATTTTGTACAAACTTGTTACATCTAAATCGATTAGTCTGGCTGAATTTCAGCTAGCTGTTATTCGGCAATTGATTGAGAAAAATTCGTAAAAAGTAATGCTCAACAAAGTTCAATGCCCCACTACTTCTGCTGACAACCCTACAAGATTTATACCAAAAAAATATTTAAATCATGAAAAGATAAACATTCCATCTACGCCAAAGTGCAAAAATCCACGTCGAAGGTGTCATGTCTGTGCTAAAACTAAAATAAATGTTAAAGTGCGTAAAATGACTAAATTTATGTGTTCTGAATGCAATGTTCCGTTGTGTTTCCAACCATGCTTTAGGGCATACCACGAGAAAAAGAAATATTGAAAAATAAACAATCTCAATTTTTATTTCATAATAATAAATAATTCTGAGTTAAGTATTTCAATATAGACCAATAAATATGGTGTGAACAGAGTGAGATTTATAGTGTTTGTGAAGTAAAAAACACTTCATAATTCATATCCTTGTGCCCATACAATACGCGCTGAATCCCGTCACGTCCCAGTGCAGACTCGTCACACACACACAGATAGGCACTTGAGTGGGGGAGTGTGGAAAGAAGAATTTCTATGATCGTATCATTCGTTTGTTTATTTTACGTAATATTTAATTTATCTCCTTTATTTCAAGATTAATGACTTTTATTTATTATCAGAAAATTACTTGTGTGTTATGTTTACCTGAAGTTGTAATTAAATATCAGTGGTTCTAAACTAAATACGCATTTAAACTTAGGAATTAAAAAACGCAGAAATCGTGCCGCGCACAGGGTTTGTCGAATTTGATTTTTAACGCGGTTAAAAGGTTAAACCTATATTGAGTAGAAAATTCTCTCGTGGTTGACGAACTTACGGAAATGGTTTTACTGTGGTTCCGTATCTTTATACTGCACAGAGCTGCTGCCAACGGTCAAGACAGCCATGACGATCGCCAACCTTCGAAGAGGAGAGGAACTTTAAAAAAAAGAAAATAATATTTCAATAATGAGTATTTTTATGTCGATTTCCGAAGTATAAATGATCTATTTTCCGCTTAAAACCGAGATGTGTTGTAGTTTTGCGCTTTTTTTCCAAAACTAATCGAATTTTATCTAACGATCGTCCAACAACTGTTACCGACTGAATATTTTTCCAAATACAGATTTGTAAATTTGGTTTTTGACAATTCTAATAAAAATAAGAATGCTTTTTGTTTGTTGGATCTTTCTTACACATATCCACCCAGTTCATCTTCACCCCTTTGTGCCGGGGCGGTGTGCGACGCGGGCCGAAGGGCGCCCGCCGCCCCTCGGCAGTATCGGGTGTCAGTGGCTATTGAGTCGGAATGAAGAGATGTCATGTTACTTAATTGCTCTTGAATGCGCCTAATTGTTTTTGTTTTCTTATGCTGGCGCTGTCCCCTGTAATTGCCCCGTGTAACCTGACCCGCTTTCCCTATTCATAATCGTTCATTCCTTCAATTGGATCGGATTGTATTGCCTTTTGTGGTTTTATTTGACTTCTGCATTCATCACTTCAGTTCCGTTCGGTTCGATTCGGTCGGATTGGAAAGCGGGACATTTATTTAAATCCAATACAATACAATACAATCCAATACAATCCAATCCAATACAATACAATACAATACTTACCCATATTCGACAATTTACAGCTTGGGTGAATTCACAAAATCAGTTCATTCTTACGAACACTCTCTCGTCTGTTCATTTCTCATACATACGGTATATAGTCGACCTCCGTAGCTTAGTAGTAACATTCTTGACTTTACCCGGGCGTTCCGGTCTTGATTCCGATGGTACCCAAAAAAAGATGCCTGTCTGGTAAAGCAGTTCGTCTGATAACAATACTCGCACTTGCCGAGCGGTAGTGTTACCAACACGTTCAATGACGAACCGCGAGCTATGTGCCCCTACTACAGCGGTTCCAAACCCGAAGGCTCGCTTACTGGGGTCGAAGACAATATTGTCTGCCGGCCATGTTCTTCAATACATTCGAAACACTAAATCGGATATATTGAAGGGTAACATACGAAAACATAAAACTACAGGTAGGTATGAAGAGTGACCCCGACTCCGACTCAGTTAGATTTTACCTCCCGACTCGAGTATCATACACATTGTTATCATACAAACTATAATACATGTAGGTATGAAGAGTGACCCCGACTCCGACTCAGTTAGATTTTACCTCCCGACTCGAGTATCATACACATTTTTATCATACAAGCTATAATACATGTAGGTATGAAGAGTGACTCCGACTCAGTTAGATTTTACCTCCCGACTCGAGTATCATACACATTGTTATCATACAAACTATAATACATGTAGGTATGAAGAGTGACCCCGACTCCGACTCAGTTAGATTTTACCTCCCGACTCGAGTATCATACACATTTTTATCATACAAACTATAATACATGTAGGTATAAAGAGTGACCCCGACTCCGACTCAGTTAGATTTTACCTCCCGACTCGAGTATCATACACATTTTTATCATACAAACCATGAATAATAATTATATGACTAGATAGACGGAATCCGTTCGAGGATAAAGAAGGGATTAAGGAAAATTAGGATGAAAGGATATTCTCAGTAAGGCAATCTTTTTCAATTTTCTCTTGGACGTCATTAAGAATGGTACATAGCTGGATGCTCTTGGAATTTAATTCACAATCGCGTTAAATGAACCTTCGATGAATTTGTGTAAAATTAGTTGTGGTGTGTCGCTTGGGCAAACGAGTTTCTCATCACCCAATTGAATCGGTTTTAAAAGAAAGCGGAATTTTCTTGAAAATATGAAAGAGAATTTGAATTGTTAAGCATACAAAAATGTCAAAAGAGTGTGAAAGTTCCTTTTATTTAACCTATTTTATGTTATGTTTATGTTAACCTATCGAATCTCTTGATGTTTTATGTTAACCTATCAAATCCCTCAGAGGTCGTGGCCATTATTCCACGTAAAGTAAGGCTGTAATAAAGGAGCAATGTTTCTTTGATACAACCATTCTGCAGATCGCTATGTCATTTTTGAGAGTTGAAAAGTATACGAACGATTGTTTTCCTCCCGGAACCCGCAATTGGAACACGAACTATCTAATACTGGACCATGGTCTGTTATCACTATGATAGACTGAATTTAATTGTTTAGTTCCTGCGGACCTATCACCGTGATGTTTTTATTGTAATCCACATCAGTCACTAAACGCATTGTGGCTGTCACTATGCGGGAGTAATGACTCTCGGTGTATCGAGTGTGCGGACCATCACGGGAGGGTGGGCGCATTGTGCCTTAGCAACGTGCGTGTGCAATGCGCTAGAGGCGCAGGCCGGAGCAGGACCGCGGGCCGCCGATAATCTGTTGGGCCAACACAAAGGGGCGCAATGATTGCTAATGGCGGGTAATGGGGTGAAAAATACACCCAGTGTCGGGGAATAAATAATAATAATTTAATCCTAAAAAAGATATTGTATAATAGCATAATTTTATGCAGTATAACTGCTATGCGATAATTTCTATCAACCAGCTAGATACACCTGAGAAATAACCAGACTGAGTTTTAGAAAACTTTTGGCTAACATCGGCTGATTCGCAATGTAATTAAAAAGGAGATTTGTCATTTTTTAATGATTCTTTTTATAAGCGTATCATTATTTCCGCCTAGAATGTTGTCCTTTGTACAGCACTGGGCGTTCCACGAATTAAATCCTCGTCGGTTCGATGCGATACACCGGGCTCCTCGAGCACTGTAGCAAGTGTCACATGAACTATTCGTCACCGCAGGTACAGAAAGTCGTTTATCACGCAACCATCTTCATTTTGATATTTGGTCCATGGTTCTTCCGATTCATGTCCGGAGAGTGTTGAAAGATTTCCTGGTCCGTCGAGGTAGTTGACAGCTTCGTATACTTAATGCTTCTTCAGGAAAAATTCACCCGCTGGGGTCTGAATTTTCTCTCCATTCGTTCATCCTAGCAAGAGCATGTGGTAGTCTCAGAGCTAATAATGATGAACTAATCGAGGGTAGACTGAAAATTGCAAGAAAAACGCTCGATTGGAGATAATACATGGACGAACGAGTATGTGGAGAGTTGAGAAGCTTTTTACGCTCCTACAACCAGAGATCTATTATCCAGATTTATAGAGATGACATAAAAAGGGGAAAACTATTTCTTCTTCATCTCAGATTAGACTTGTGGTTATTTTATCAGGAATGCTTCATTTCAAATGTTGACTTTCAGCTTTTTTTCTTATTTTTTGAGGTTTACATAGGGAACGGTAATCGGGAGTTTTCATGCAATGCAATTCGAGTAACTTTTGATTGTAGATTATTTCTGCATTGACTCGTCAGTATTATTTGTGATTAGATCCCATCTTACAATATCTTCCGCTTCATATATTTCTAGATTGACTCGTCAGTATTATCTGTGATTAGTGCCCATCTCACAATATATTCCATTTCATGTATTTCTGCATTGACTCGTCAGTATTATCTGTGATTAGTTTCCATCTTAAAATATCTTCCACTTTACATATTTATCTGGTGTAAAAGTTTTACCTGGATTATTTTGCCTGCAATCAATCAGATTTTCATTTAATTTTTGCTAAACTACAAAAAGTCACATACAAATTTTCTCAGTGGCCTAGTTGGTAAGATAGCTGTTTTTTGACCCAGGGGTTGTGAATTAGATTCCCGCTGGTGCCCAGATTTTTTGAATTATTTAAGTCTGATTTTCACCTAAGAATTGTTTAAACTTTTCTGTCTGATTGAAGACATTATCGCATGGCAACAATCGCATGGCAACAAACCCACTAGATTGTTATGTATACAATACAAGTGTAATACCAATTTATTAGAATTTTAAATTCGATACGAGACTGCACTGCACTGCCATTAGTTAGGAGGGGGGACAGGACTCAGTACCGGAGGGGATTGCGAGGAACTCGGAGAGTGACAGAGTGTTACATCGAGTGCTCAGAAGAAAGGGAGCGTAGAAGTACTGCGAGAGTCCGGGGAAAGAGGAAGGTAAATGAGCCTTTGTAGCGGGGAAAAGTCAATAGCGATAGAAGTAACTTTTTCATGAATGCGGTATAGAGAATCGACTCGAGAAGAACAATGCACACCAAAACCTCCCTTTACGGGAACGTTTAAACGGAAAATTGTTGTGTTTAAATTAAAAAAATACTTTTTACCAGATAATATAACTATAAAAAAATTACAATTAGGTAGATCAAGTAGTGAGTTATTACAAGGAATAGCCAACTCTAGCATCTTATACAAATTCAAGCAATGTATGGAAATATGGAGGAAATCTGATTTGAAATTGATAAAACGTAATACGTTTTACTACTTGAATTTATCATTTTTTTATTTTTTTCAGACAGGGGTCGAGAACTGGCGGTCAACAAGTGCATTTTTGCGACCCATAAAGTTTTACCATACTAAAAATTACATGCGAACCATATTAAGTATTTTTAGCCATATTAGTTAAAATAATATATATGATCGAAATCATAGGTATCCTTATACCCCAGAATACTAGGCGGACAATTCGAGGCCTGTGTCATTCGAAGGGAGAAGCACAGCGCGAGGTTCGAACCGGCGACCTGCCGCACGGGAGGCCATCGCGTTACCGCGTGGCCGTGCACCTCACATTTGGAAATGGATTTAAAAAAGGCATCTAAAGAAATACAGACACTAAAGTCTTAGAGATCTTAGAGAGAGTCAGAATGAAACGGTTATTTATTTTTACTCGTTTTGTAAATAATATTTAGTTTCGATTTTATAAAACATTTTTGTATCATAACTCGTAATTATATTAATTTAGAAATTGATGCGTTAGGGTTTTTACACTTGCGACTATAAGAGTATTATTAAAATTATAAGTAGCCGACATCTGTATATTCATATTTTCCGTCAAATGTGGGTATGTATCTATGTACGTCTTTTCTCTTCCTCTTCGTCGCATTACTCTAGAAGGGACGGGAGCCCGTCCCCATCCCTATCAAGGTCCTACTACCCTACAGTGACTTCCATTGTATACCCAACATATAGTAGTTATACTCCACGTAGTTACCCCGTTTCATTTATCCCGGCCTGCCAAGGAATCACCACAGGATGCCTAATTATTTTATTTCTAATATAAGCATTTTTGATATGTTACATTCTGATATTATTCCATATATTTTATTGTTTTTTAATCAATGTAGCGTTTATAGTAAAAACTAACTTGATACTTAAAGTTTCGATTTGTGCTTCATTTCCGCTGTCGTATTTCTTACGTAAATCGAGTAAGTATTTTGGTGTACTTGTAGAAAGCACAGAGTGATGAAAGGCAGAGAGTATTGAAGAGCCCCCGGAGGAATGGGGGAAGAAAGCTGAGGGTTCGGCGCGCCGAACGAGGGAGGAAGCAACAGCGTGTTGATGTTTTGCTGACAATGGGCGCATTTGTGCGAGGGTGCACTCGCTGTGTACTTTACACGCGCTAACAAGGATAATATTGTATTTTCACGAGTCGCCCGCGTACAAAGTTGTCGGGTGGCGCTTCACTCCATTAAAACATCAGAAAGATAAACCCCTCAAAAGTAAACTTACTTAAAAGGTTACAATCAAATAGACAAATAATTTACAACGATTTTGTTCAATACAAGCAGGTATTTTATTTTTCATACGTTTTACAAATGTGGAAGTGATTACTCGTATATACTCGTATGTTATGATATAAGGACCGAGAACTGCTCAAAACTGTGAAGGTTGGAAATTGCAGTATTTCGGTCATAACATATCATATGTCAATAAGAGGCACCAGAGACATTATCACACAATTGATAATCCGAGGGCAAACGAAGGAGAGAAAGACGACGCATATCTCGGCTTAAGGATTTGAAGAATGGTTTGAGTGCTCGCAGCTCGTTTTCGTACGTGTTAGAAATTCTACCGCACGCGGAGAGGTCCAGTCTTCGAACCAGACCTGTTTTTGGCTACCATCAAGAATCGTAGAAGAAACCCCCGACAGGATGAAAAGCGTCGCCAATACCGGAGGCCCACACACCTAGATGCCGGAACAGAGGAAGCGAAATCTGTGAACAAATTAAGTTCCCGACTCGGAAGGACAATATGCTTATTTTTTCCCCTATTTTTTAAACCGTTTCACAAATCTGTCTTCCTGAAAAAAAAAACAGTGCAGCGAGCTATTCTGCGTAAAAATCATAACTAAACCGATTTCCTTAATTAAATTCTGTTAGATTTTGAACTAATATGCAGGGGGAGGGGGAGGGGGAGGATAAAGAGCTATGCTAACTTACACAACGCTCAATCAACTTTTCCAAGTTGAAAGGAAGGATTTGGAATGTTGTGGTGGAAGCAATAAATAGGAGAAAGTATTGTTTAATCATGTTCAATTGATCAAGTAAAATATTATAATATATTAAAAGATCTATTATTATTTTATTTTCAAACTTTTATATAAATATATATTCCGTCGATTTATTACTTTTAAACAAATTCTTCCAAACAACCTAATTTTGTTTCAAAATCATTATCACTGTCTTAAAAATACTCGTAATATAATATATTATTTGAGTAAAAGTAACACAAATCAAAATAATATAAATGTCAAGGAAAATAGAGACACGGGTGGGATAATTTTTAGTCCTTATGTAAGACAATACCTTCGGTTTGTAAATGGCAAAGTAATGCGATTTAAGAGATTTTCTTTTTTAGTAACATACGATACGGGTATGTGTACTCCAGACTCGCGCACGCTGATTTCAAACATACGACTAATAATAGCACACTTTCACTAAAAACTGAGTTGATTCAGTTTAAGTTTGGTGCAAATATATTTTAACCAAATGTTTATTTGAAATTGGACTTTTACATTCAAAAAGGACCCTTAAATCCATTTTTATAGTTTATCGAAAAAGCTAGACTCAATCTACTCGTAATATGTACGAAAATGTAAAGCGAAGGAAAACGTTAAGCTACTCGTACGAGTATTTCACAGATTGATTCCGTCCCGTACGAGTAACATTTGTGTTACTCGTACTCGTACTCGTACTCGTACGAGTACGAGTATGTTATGGGGCCACGCAGAGTACGAGTAGGTGTGTCAGTGCGATGTTTCTTAGACTGCATACTCGTACTCGTATCTTAGGACAGGTTAAATTTGGGGTTTCGCATATGCACATCACATCGAATCAATCATCCGATCTTGGGTCATTTATTACATTTTAAGATAAATATCAAAATTATAAAATTGCTGAATGTCGTAAGAAATGGGGTATTTCCAGTCTACAGGTAAATAGTTTTTTTATACAAAGAAAATGTGAAATGTTACGCGCTTATCTGGAATATCGAACTTATTTTTTTCTTAACAAATAAATCTTTTTTTTTTTTTTTTGTGAAACCAAAAAGTGTTGAAAACACGCCATGGTTGACTTATAGCCTTGTGACGTCATAATACCCGTAAAGTCACTCATTCGACAGTAAACAGTGTGCTCGTGTTGTAAGGATGTTTTGTTTATAATATTGTCAATAATTTGGTTATAAATCATTAATATTGGTCGATAAGATAAATCTATGATACAATATATAATCGTGACAGACAGTGTGTTTGCATGCACAATAGCTTATTTCGCCCATTTTCCCCTCACAACTCCCTCACTCATTCGATACCTGTGTATTTACAGGTACCCTACTTGATATGTTCATGTTCAAGGTTGTTTTTGTTTAATTCATTTGGGCACTCTATACTCGCACAGTATTTACGATTATTATGCACTCAAAATAATAAAAATAGACGATATAAGTAAAAATTAGACAAAGTAAGCAAGCACGTGTGTGTGTGTGTGTGTACACATGTGAATATTATAAATACTCGTACTCGTACAGTTGTCAAATGACTAGTTAGTTAGTAGTTAGGAGTTACTGTCATAAACTAAAGCGCTCGCAAATGAGTGTTGACATGAGCATTTGAAATTTGATTATTATTGATTTTGGAAAATTATTACTGACCGTGTTTCTTATTTTTGTCTTTACTTTAAAAAAAACACGAATAATACATTTCTCCCACCAGGTTAAATAGCCAACTTGATCAAACATCATAGATATACACAGGATTATTACACATAACATCACGACATGTTCTTTTAGGAGTAAGTTGAGAGAACACATCTCCATTTTTTCTATGCACAAAGCTCTCCATGCACAAAGCTCTCGCCTCGTCTACATTAAAAAATGTCTTCATTAACACTTTCCTCTTTCTCATAATTCTCACATTTCCCTCATTTAAACGTTCTCAACTTTCCATTTCCACTGATTTCTCAGTCTACCCCTTCCTCGCTCTCCGTTCATTTTAGACGTACGAGTATATACTATATATTTGTTTCATGTCTTTCGCAACTCATCATCTGATTGTTGCCGAACATTCTCAACATTTCTTTCTTTCAACATTTACGTATAATATTTATGTTGAGCAATCCTTCGCCTGATCATTTCTTACTCTATCGAACATTATGCTACTCTGCTCCTATCACTCCCTTTCAATGCCCAGACTTCGCTTCCATACATTAAGGTTGACACCAACACACCACTTTTTAAGAGATCATAAATGATAGAGACATTGCATAGTCTGGTTGGTACGACAATCCGAGAGTTTCCCAATCCGGGAGTTGCCGATTCGATTCCCTTTGATACCCAAATTCCTATAAAAAGAGCATCAATTTGTATTTCACTTAAGGTGTGTTTAATTTCTTTCTGGTTGGCTGAAAGAGATAACTACGTGACAATAAACCCGCCAGGTTGTGATGTGTACAATAAAAGTGAAAGTATTTTTTTTGTTTTATTATTTTGTGTACATGGTACGTCTGGCCGGCTTATTGCTATACACCAATTTCTTCCAACCAACCAGCTCATCTTGTACACATAAATATATACATATACATAAATATATTCGTTTAAATTTAAGTAAAATATTTTTTAAATTATAATGATAGAACTAGAGAAATGGAATTCGTTCAAGTATAAGGAAGGCATTAAAAGAAAATTAGGATGAAAGGATATTCTGAGGGATGAAATTGTTTATAATTATCTCTTTAACGTAAATAAGGACGGTGCACATCTAATAAATCTTCAAGGTTCGTTCCACAGTCGCGCCAAGCGAACCGCAAATGAAGATGTGTAAAATGCGGTGTAATGTATTGGTGCGCAGAGGAGTGTCTCATCGCCTGGTCTAAGAAATCATCCGTGTTCTGAAAAAAACTATAAATTTTCGCGAAGATACGAAGGAGAATTTGGATTGTAAAGCACGCAAAATAATATCAACAGAATGTGAAAGTTCCTTAACTGAATAACTTACGATGAGGAAATATAATATAGAGTATCTCGGTACAGTGCCTACTTTCTAGCAGCGTAACAGCAGGATAGCGGAATAGCGGGATATCTCTAAAGTGAGGGGTCCACAACTCGTTTCTCGCTAAACAAGTCTTGCCGGGCCCGGGGGAGAGTAATCTCGTAACACTGATTATTTTATTATTAGGTTACATGGAAATCCTGCGCCTCCATCCGCCGGGCCTCGGCCCCGGGCCCGGCCCGTGTAGCGAGCTATTCTCTCGGACCAAGAAGCCGGAATTAATCCAATATCTCTCGACAGAAGGAACGGCAACGGCAGGAGAGTGGAACTAACAAAAGTTCACGTATATATGCAAAAAATACCCAACGCGCAAGAAGTGAGCTTATAATTTATTAGAATCGATCGATCTTCTTTTAAAGCGCAGTTTCACTGTTGCATTTCTCAAAAGTGTCATCTAAAGAATCCTCCGTTTCCTCCGTTTAGGGAGCAAACTCTCATCAAGGGCGCTTTAAATCGGGGCTCAAACCTCATATTACTGACAGATCCAAATATTATTATACAAAAATAAATTAGTTTAAGATAATCAGAATATAGAAATATACAATAATATATTCGTACAGTATTATTCAATTTATTCGAATTAGATATATGTTACAGACATATTAAAGAGCGCCGCTGGGGAAGACATTATCTTCGTTCCCATTTATTGAGCCTTTGAGTTTAGAACCATTGGAATAGGTATTGAAGTCGTTGTTCGTTACTGTATGTATCAAAAATACTACAGCGCGTGAAGAGGCAACAACACTTGTACACGTCTATTGCGTATAAGTATTTTTATCAAACTGGTAATTTATTTTTTCGGTTACCATCGGGTCTCAGTCAAGCGTCTTACCAACTAGGCCAAGGAGGTCGTCGATGAACGGTGTATGACAAGAGACTTCGATACTTTGGGTGTCATTCGGTGGAGTGAGCTTCTGGGGGGTGGGGGGCAGGGCTGGTAGGGAGGGTAGAGGAACCTCGAGAGGAATGTTTCATCAGACTCAAGTCCTCGAAAGGCAATTATTGTAGAGATGCTGCTTATGATATCATAAATCAAATTATCATACTTCATTCTTAGATTTAGATGTAAAAAATATTCCATGTAAGCTCATACTTTCTGAAAACATTGTACGAGTATGTTATGGGTGAATAATATCACATCAAGAGTGCTTTAGTATTACGATCCCAGTGTTGTTGGCGCCCGTCTGTCTCGAAAGGAAATGTACGAGTGCATGCACACATCCTCGCATGCAGGGACTAATCAATACACATATTATCAATTCTCAGTCAATGGAAGCTTCGGGTTATCATGCCACGCCACGGAGATCAACTTTCGGTCTGCAGATACGGCCACACCAGCAACGCCACACCGAGTCTTGGTCCAGGGCGAGTCCACGTGACTGACGCTTTATTTCGCTTTCGCTTTGATTGTAGAAGATATTTATTTACATACTCGTATGTTAGTCAACTTGGTCATTTATTGAGTATGACCATTTATTTCAACTAATCATAAATTACAACAAAGGTGACCTCCGTGACTTAAGTGCTTAAGTGGTAGAACGCTTCACTCTCAATTTAGGGGTTTCAGGTTTAATTCCTTGTGGAACTCAAAAAACGAGTTATCGGTATTGTTTTTTTATGTCTTCTACTTTGTTTTTTGAATCCATCAAGAATGTACATCAACATTATATTTATTACAAATTAAGCTATTTAACATATTTCTGGTTGATTGAAAGTAGTTTTCATATAGCATAATCCGTAGCGAAATAAATATAAATCTAATGAAAACATAAATTTGTAGGTCAGTGTTTTTTAATATTTTTGATATTGTCACCAATCGAACCCGAAACCTTTGAAGGGAAAAATTTTCTTTTACTACCGGTTAGTAAAAAAACGATTTCTACTATTACTAGCTATCATGTAGCTCTATAGTCTCTCGAAAATGTTAAATTCCGTTTGGATCTTTTTTGCATATTTACGTCTAAATAAATGAACGCAAACAACACGCCGACATTTAAATTCCTCTCTCCGCCTCTCTCTCTCTTCTCATGCAATCCAATTATTCCCTCTTTTTATATCGGGAAGAATTTCTGTTTACATTCTTCATACTTGACGATACAATTATTATTCTTTTGCTTATTTCTTATTCTTTTACCTTATCTCTCATTACTGTGCTCTCCCTCCTAACTCGCGAATTCATTGTTCTATTTTATTAACTGTTTAAGGAGTTTTCATTCATTGCTTTAATCCATAATTCGGCGGCGTTATGGCAAGCATACTTGTTTTCCGTTCTGGTGTCTAGGGTTTGTTTTTCGGGAGACCCAGACTATTGTATTTTCTTCTATTTATTGATTTTTCTAACCGGACTTCAGTTCATTGTTTTGCACTCTTAAAATTAAATAATTATAATATTTATTAACACATAACTTTTTACTCGCCTAATCCCCCACAACACATGTTTCTCCTCTCGAGACTCTTCCCCAACGCCGAGGCAACGGTCCCGGCTTGTTGCGGGACCGATACTTACGAGCAGGTCCGGCTGGTGTGTCACGTTCCGCCGGAAGTGTATGTGGCGTGGTGTGGCGTGGTGTGGCGTGGTGTAGTGTGGTGTGGTGTGGTCCTTTTGTATGGAATTCTGGTTAGTCTCCATAAAACAGTTTGCATTAGACAGATGACGTTTATGGTATGTTCTTGTACCTATTCTAGTGCCTATGTGTTTATCTGTGACATTCCGATATATGTTATTTCACAAGCGTCCTATATACGAGTATGCCACTACTATCCCACTGCCACTCTTATATACTCGTATTGTACAATAGTTCATCTCCCTTTTCTTTAGCTTTAAAAGTCTTTCTACCTATTGTACAATATATAATCGTAGATGTAATATGTAAATCTTATTTTGTTTCTGGAAGCAAGCGTGAGATAATCTAGATGATGACAACCTTGTGCAAAAACTTTCTCCAATGGTCTGCGACATTCAATAACAATTGTTTAAGCAAATGTAATTACTTTAAACCGATACGTTTGATATTTTTTTTATTTAAAATCGTCATCATGGATACACGGGGTGACAATTTATGACGGAATGCCGAAGAATAAGGGATCTCTCTCCCTGGCTCCATCCCAACTCATTGTCTGCGAAGACTGTTGGAGTCAGCTCTCCTCGTCCTCAGGTTGTATGCTCTTCTGTCCCGTACTACGTCCCCCAGGCCGTGCCTCTGCATCGGGTTATCTCTTTGCACCACCCATAAATTCCTTGATCTTCCTCTGGTTGTTATTCGAGGAAGATCCATGGAGATTGCCTGGTTCACAATGTGATCGGGTGCTCTGCGTCCAACGTGCCCATACCATCTCAATCGCCTCTCCTCCATCTTGCTGTTGATGTCTGTAACACCCAGGCTTCCACGAATGTGTGAGCTTCTTATTTTGTCTCTTAGGGACACACCTGCTGACCATCTTAGCATGCGCATTTCAGCAGTTTCTAGTTGCCTAGAGTAAGAGGTATACATCGTCCAGCATTCGGAGCCATAGAGGAGTGCGGGTCTGACAATTGTTTGGTATACTTTTCCTTTTAACTTTACTGGCATTTTCGGATCACATAGAACTCCTGTCATTGATTTAAACTTCATCCATCCCACACTAATTCTATGTGTTACATCTGCTGCACATCCTCCATCGCTATGGATGAGTGACCCGAAGTATAAGGGATCATCCCTTATTCATCCCGAAGAATAAGGGATGAATGTGAACTTATGGCTGATATATTGAGTAAGATGATGAAGAAGAGCATCCTGAGATAGTTTGGGCATGCGGAACGAATGAATGAAGATATACTAGAAATATACAGTGCAAATGTGAGTTGAAGAGGTGGTAGAGGAAGACCTAGGAATGTTTGATTGAATTAAATTAATGATATTTTGAAATAAGGAAACGTTCGAGTAGAAAGTCAAAAAAATCGTTTGAATTCTATGAGATGGTGTACGTATGAAAATGAGGCTATGGATGTGTGTCGAGATAGGTAGGTCTGGCGCTCTGTCCTTTCTGCCTTTATCTTCCAATCAACCGGCTTTCCTTTCACAATTAATATAGGTATACAAAACCATGTCTTGAATTTAGTGTAAAAACAATATTTGGGATAAAGTATTATAATATAAATTAAAGTAAATCACAAGGAAAATATGCTAGGGAGTAGGGTGCGAGTAGAGTGCGAGTAGGGCGGGAGTAGGGTGGGAGTAGGGTGGGATTAGGATGGGATTAGGATGGGATTTGAGGACGAGGAATAGTTTGACATAAATACCTAATCCTTCTTTAGTTTCCTGTTCAATATCGTATCAGATAAGGATGAACCTCATTTGATTGAACAGATTATTGTAGAATGATGTGTGACGCGTTAGGATATTAAGGATTCTGCCGTCACCAGATCGGAAGGATAGTGATAGTCTATGCCTAGAAAGAGAATGGATTTTTTCGGGCAGATACTGAGAACAATTTGGATTGTTTAACATTCCAAAGAGGATAGACAGAATATGGAGATTTATTTTAAGCCATTGTAGTCTGGCTAGATATTCAGACATATGAACACGTTTTGGAACTTATCTAGTACAGGTCCTCGGTAATATCGAGATGAGATAACACACTCGTACATAGTCAATTAAGCCATTGTAGTCTGGCTAGATATTCAGACATATGAACACGTTTTGGAGCTTATCTAGTACAGGTCCTCGGTAATATCGAGATGAGATAACACACTCGTACATAGTCAATTAAGACATTGCAGTCTGGCTAGATATTCAGACATATGAACACGTTTTGGAACTTATCTAGTACAGGTCCCCGGTAATATCGAGATGAGATAACATACTCGTACATAGTCAATTAAGCCATTGCAGTCTGGCTAGATATTCAGACATATGAACACGTTTTGGAACTTATCTAGTACAGGTCCTCAGTAATATCGAGATGAGATAACATACTCGTACATAGTCAATTAAGGATAAAATGAGACTTTTCATTCAAATGTAAAAATGAAATAAAGCGGAATCTGCAATAAAAAAGAGTACAACATTAATTCTCAAAATAATATAAGTGAATTGGGACAGACGAGTGTACTAAACAGGTCCATTAGTGCAGACCGCCTCGAGGCGCAAGGCCCCATCGAGGCTCACCGGGCCCGACCCTGCCCCCTCAAAGGGAACGTTGCACAATTGAATTTCTGTTACAAAAGCAATACGACGCAGTTCGTCGGGCCGCGATGGGACACTCGTGTCTTTAACGGTCGGGGTGAGGCGGTCCTGGGACGAAAGGGTTTAAAGAAACCAATATATAATAGTTGGGTTAAATGGGAAACCAAAAGACGATTTGAAGAAATCGACCCTATATTGTAAGATTTTTTTTTTACAATGTACGGTCGATTGTACAATACCCTTAAAATAATACATATTTAAAATGTGGAGTGCGCATTTGTACACAATATAAGATGTTCTACAACAAATCTAAAAACATGAACATAGCTCATACAAACCTATAATCAGAAGTACACATACTATTATAATATATGTTAAATCATATATACTCGTAAGTACACAGCAGGTCCCGGGTCGTATCTCGCTCAAGGAAGAATTTTTTTTAAATTACAACAAATATATAAAAAAATTGCTTAGGAAAAAGAAAAAATAAGTATTAACTCGTATAATTACAATAATATGAATGAAAACCTTAATGAGGAATAAAATTAAAATAAATAATTTGTAAAAATGGAAGGATAAAGTTCTATACGTGATTGTAGGAGTGTTGTAACATAACATAGCATAACATACTCGTATGTTACATCAATAAATACGAGTAATTAAAACACATATGATAGAGACATTTATACGAGTACATCTGGAAATATTCAAACTATGGTTAGGAAAACACTTTTTGTTATTAATACGAGTAGATTAAACTTGTCAAGTGATCCACCTTTGTTTCGCGGAGTGTCTCTTTTGAATGGGGCTCCGGATATTAACATCTATAGGTACAACATTTTAGAAAAGGACGGGAAGCTTTCTTTTTAATGACGATTTATAGTTTTATCGAAACATTTTTTTGGCACATAATGTAATAAGTAAATTTTCTAATCATCTATGCCATACCGCAATATAGTTTTGTGTTCCTATAGCTCCGTAGACGACCTCCGTAGCCTATTGGTAACATTCTCGAATTCCACTCGATAGTTTCGGATTCGGTTTCCGATAGTACCCAATAAAATAAAGGTGCCAGTCTGGTAAAAGAGTTCATCTGGTAACAATATTCACACGCGCTGAGCAGTCTGTTACCAATACGCTCAATAACGAACCGTGAGTTCCGTGCCTTCTCCGTAGGCTCCAAACCCGAAAGCTCGATTACTAGGGCCGATGACAATATTGTCTCCCGGTCCCGCTATTCAAGTTGTCCGAAACACTAATTCGGATAGATTGAAAAGTACTCGTATCATACGATATAGAAAAGTCTCTACAGCTGAACTATGCCTATTTAAACTCATAATATCTGGATACTGGGTACTGGGTACTGGGTAGTGGGTAGTGGGTAGTGGGTAGTGGGTAGTGGGTAGTGGGTAGTGGGTAGTGGGTAGTGGGTAGTGGGTAGTGGGTAGTGGGTAGTGGGTAGTGGGTAGTGGGTAGTGGGTAGTGGGTAGTGGGTAGTGGGTAGTGGGTAGTGGGTAGTGGGTAGTGGGTAGTGGGTAGTGGGTAGTGGGTAGTGGGTAGTGGGTAGTGGGTAGTGGGTAGTGGGTAGTGGGTAGTGGGTAGTGGGTAGTGGGTAGTGGGTAGTGGGTAGTGGGTAGTGGGTAGTGGGTAGTGGGTACTGGGTACCCGTACCCACTACCCACTCTAGTTCCCCACCTGAGTATATTCATTTTTAAAATGCTTCACGAAATTGCTTACAAGTATTTAACTTGTATAAATGATTTATTTCTAATAAATACCTACCTGAATGATATTTTAGAAATAAAAATAGAAATAATTTATGCAATAGAGGGTTAATTTAATATTTTGCTGTGCCGCAGTGCGATGACGGGGATTTTCAATGACACTTTGCCAGTATATTTTTTATTTTGAGAAATGTCAAATCTCAGGAGCAGTTCCAGCTCAGACTCTTTGCCTTGCTTATGTTATGTGTATGGTGTTTATGTGGGAATTTTCTCAGAACAGGCGATGAACCTAGTGAGGCAGCTGATATAGACCGTTTATCTTATGTTATGTAGAGTAGAATTATGTAAACGTATGAATAAAATTAAAAAGATATTCACATGAATTTAATATGTAACTAGGCATTTCCTTCAATATGTCCGTTAAATGAAAAAAATCTATTCGACGGTATCGAGTTCGATTGCCAATAGTCACAAAATAAAAGGAAAAAAAAAAGGATTTCCATTGTAGCAAATGAAATATTGCCTCTGAACCTCCCCCGTAGCTGTTGGTATATTATATAGTAAGTTAGACGAGTTGGGGACGCAAATGCGGTTTGGGAATGGGAATGGGAATGGGAATGTCGCTATTTCGTGGAACTAAAACAAACTTGGGGAAATCAGTTTAAGCCGAACCCACGTTTAGATTTACTTTATCTCCGTCCTTTATTCTGCTACGAGTATGCTCGGCTATATATTGTAGTATCTAGTAAGCACACGGCGAAAACTGACCAAGTCGTCATTTTTTTCTTTTTGAATAATATTATATAATGTGCATCTATGTCGTATCGTGACATGCGGTATTTAATCCAGCGTTTATATCACAAGATGACGTAAGAAAGTCACCTTCGACAGGTTCGATTCCTAATGGCACCAAAGCGACCTACCCGTAAAATGAGGTATCTAAGGGATGTTTTATGATTATGTTCTTCGTTAAACGTCGTCTTAAAGTTTATTTCTATTTGCCTAGATAATATGGCATTATAATAATAATACGAGTATATCACTTTATAAATACTGAAATTTTAAAATAGTTCTTTTTAGTTTTAGTATTTTTAGATTGTGAGAAGAGATCGTCACGCCGCCGCATACGAGTAGCGGTGCAATAAGCTCGCCTGGTTGTACCGTATGCAACAGAGTGTTATACTCGTATGTTGTTATATAATATAATACAGCGTACCCATTTACGTGAAGCATTTGCTAATATACGAGTATATTCAATATTTATTTCCTCTTCGGTCGATGCGGACCTAAAAACAATTTTAGGATTATCAAAAAAAATCGTTTTTTTAGTGGCATTGTATTTGGCCCTTCTGTAGACAGAGTTATCCGTCAGGCGATGTGCGTGAGTTTAGTGTGGTTTCATTATGTAAATGTTCTTTAATTAAATAGAATAGAAATTTTAACATTTTAATTCAGAATTTTAAAATAGAGGCATTTACACCAGATGACCGATGTAAAAAAACTTTTATTTCAATTTCATCTAAACAAAAGTGTCACAGGCGCATGAAAGGAATTACGAGTATATACGAGTATGTGATATTAAGTGACATACGGTAACGTCAAACACCTTCGTAAAAGTGAAAGACTGTTTAAAAAAATTAAATAAAAAAAATTCTATCAAACATTGTTACCCTATTTGTTCGTGTAGTTTCAATTATTGTATTCAATTCTAATTAATGTGATATTTGGTCACTAAATAGCGCAAGAGTTACGAGTTAATTTATATAGATAAATTGCAATATAAAATATTTGGTCATTTTTCGCCCCATGCCGTTTCTATCTACTCTTTCCTACTATGTTATCTCTATTGTACTCGATTCTATCTCGTTCGCGTTACATTTGATTTTCCATCAAAACGTTTAGTTTATTTCGACTCGATGTGATATGGAGTGGATTACCACAATACTATATCTACCCGTAGGAGGCCAGTCTGATTTGGCTTACACGACCTCTAACTCTATATTATCCCACCAAACAACGATTTTTTAATTCATTCGTATTTTTTTTAATGAGAAAGTGTTTTTTCATGGATGTAAAAATACATTTTCTGCTTGTTTAAAGTTCTTCTGCTCTTCTTGGTTATATGGCCCTTTAATGGAACAGCTCCGGCTCCGGTACCGGCTGCGGACAAAGATATGGTATAACAATGTAATGTAATGTAATGTAACGACTCCCGTAACACAAGATCTTTCTATTCACCAGGGAGATGAGATACGTCTTCTTCCCGCACTTGTTCTCTATTCTCTATTCTCTATTTCCCCTCGCAATATCAGTTCAAGGGTCATTGCATTGTTTGTTCAAACTATTCTAACATTCTCTTTTCGATTGTGGATAAAACTTCTCATCCGGTCGAGATGTTATCTCTTGTGATTCTCGGCATTCTTCGATTATATAATATTATAGTACATCGCAAAAGCTTTTACTATAGTTTAATGTTGGTGGCCTAAGTATCATAAGTGTTCATACTTCGACAGCTTAGAGCAGTACGGAAAATATATACTATATGTACTCGTATGTCATTGAATAACTATTTCTTTATATTATAGAATTTTCACCCATTATAATACACTTTCATTGCACAGAGTACAATATATCGGGCTTATAGTAACCAGAAAGATGTTTAATCAAGTCTTTAGTAAAAAATAAGACTGAAACCCTTTTAAAAAAATGTTTAGTAGCGGGAACTGAACTTGCAGGATGGAGACAGGCGTTTTACCAACTAGGCTACGAAGGAGGAGATAACGACGGTGATATGATATATGATCAAAATAATGCTCTAGGATGAAGTGAGTGATATTTTGAAAGAAAGAAATATAAAAAGTCATAAAAATCGTAGAAGTTGTATGGTAAGATTTATGGATGTAGATGAAACGTAGAAGTTGTATGATAAGGTTTATGGATGTAGATGAAACGTAGAAGTTGTATGATAAGGTTTATGGATGTAGATTAAACGAAAGATGTGCATCTCGATACAATAGTCTAGCGCTGTGTCCACTCAGCTACTTGTATTTATAAAAATAGTGCGCGTGGAATCGGAGACAACTTGTCAATTACTCGATTTGTCCCTGAGAAAGTAAGGGACGTACCGAGGCGAGGCGAGGGACGGTGGTTAGGGGGGCATCCCGCTTCTCTAGCCCGGGGCGCCCCGCCGCAATTAATCCGGAATTATTCCTGCGCGGGATTCGAACCGATCCCATTACACGCAGCTCGCGATCCCTGTATCTCCTCTACTCCGCCTTAGTGAAGTTATTCTCTCGGTAATTGATACCACAGCCGCTTGCCTACTTCGAGATGAGTTTTAAATTCGTTTAGTCAAATTATTAACCACTCGGATTGCTTGTTATTGAAATCAACTCAGCCGTGTTATGGTGTTATGGCGCCTTCATCAACTCAAGAATGAATAATATTCGTGTAGAGTAGCGATTCCCAATAGGGGCAATATCACCCCCCCCCCTGTCCGGAGGGCCATTTCAATTTTTAGGGGGCGTTAGGGCTATTAAGGGAGGCATTGTAGTATTTATTAAATATTCCAGTAATAAAAAAAATCAACCTGACCGTATAGCTCACTTCTAAACGTATTTCGTCTCATAACTTCAATTATTATCTATATTAAATTAAAAATACAAATAATGAAAAATTGTGAAAAATCAAAACAAAGCTCGAATTACGAGTTATTATGAAACAAATTTTTATGTTTACTCTACATTTCATAATCGTTTTAGTCCATATTCATTTAATAAATAAAATAAATTTTGGTTTAAAAGAACAAATAAACCAAAATTTTAGTATAATTGAACACGTCTTTTAGTTTCTCCACGTTGGATAAATTTATGATAACATATGTTATGTTATGTAATGTTATATATGTTATACTAGAGGAAATTTTACTTCTTCTAAGTTGCTCTAAGGAGAAGTTCATTCAATCAAGTTTGGGCAACTCTGGAATAGACTAGGTTCTCAATTTTTTTGGCAAATCCTTCTATGAACGCAAGACTCTGAACAACACATAACACACTTAAATTAGAAGTAAAAATGGCGTTACTAATAAACGGGTGGCTTCAAAATGGAGGGGTGGGGGGATTATGAATTGAATAAAAAGACTTGGAAGACCGCCGAAATGCTGGGCGAAAGTGACATCAAAAGTGTTATATGATCTATATGGTATAGATGGAAGGTCTAGGCCCGAGACAGAAAGCCGTAAGCCGTGGACATGGGGAGGCCGGTGCCGAACAATGGATGGGCAGTGTTATTGAAATCATGGTGCCGTTAGAATATTAGAATAGTGTGCGTGTGTGACAGCTCGGGATCAAAGTGTGTTAAAAGATATTAATTCAGACTGAATGTTTCAACTGACAGCTTTAATACGAGTATTTAGGACAAATATGAATATATTCAAATTTTTATTAAGGGGGTATTCTCATTTCATGGGCCGAAAAATCGACGAATTAAAAGAAAATTCAGTGAACGAATTATTTTTTTAACATAAATTGATGTTTTTTAGACATATTTATCTTTTAAGAACATTTTCATAAAATTTCATGATAAAAAAAATAATATTTTTGTTTTTATTAAGTCGGAAGTAAGTCCGCCCGTACATGGAGGGGGTCGGGGTCCATTATGCCCGTAATTGTGGCTGTTGTACAAGTCTGTAAATTAAAAAAAATATATATTTTTGTTTTTATTAAGTCGGAAGTAAGGCCGCCCGTACATGGAGGGGGTCGGGGTCCATTATGCCCGTAATTGTGGCTGTTGTACAAGTCTGTAAATTAAAAAAAAATAATATTTTTGTTTTTATTAAGTCGGAAGTAAGGCCGCGCGTACATGGAGGGGGTCGGGGTCCATTATGCCCGTAATTGTGGCTGTTGTACAAGTCTGTAAATTAAAAAAAAAATATATTTTTGTTTTTATTAAGTCGGAAGTAAGGCCGCGCGTAAATGGAGGGGGTCGGGGTCCATTATGCCCGTAATTGTGGCTGTTGTACAAGTCTGTACATTAAAAAAAAAATATTTTTGTTTTTATTAAGTCGGAAGTAAGACCACCCGTACATGGAGGGGGTCGGGGTCCATTATGCCCATAATTGTGGCTGTTGTACAAGTCTGTAAATTAAAAAAAAAATATATTTTTGTTTTTATTAAGTCGGAAGTAAGGCCGCGCGTACATGGAGGGGGTCGGGGTCCATTATGCCCGTAATTGTGGCTGTTGTACAAGTCTGTAAATTAAAAAAAATATATATTTTTGTTTTTATTAAGTCGGAAGTAAGGCCGCCCGTACATGGAGGGGGTCGGGGTCCATTATGCCCGTAATTGTGGCTGTTGTAAAAGTCTGTAAATTAAAAAAAAAAAATATTTTTGTTTTTATTAAGTCGGAAGTAAGGCCGCCCGTACATGGAGGGGGTCGGGGTCCATTATGCCCGTAATTGTGGCTGTTGTACAAGTCTGTAAATTAAAAAAAATATATATTTTTGTTTTTATTAAGTCGGAAGTAAGGCCGCCCGTACATGGAGGGGGTCGGGGTCCATTATGCCCGTAATTGTGGCTGTTGTACAAGTCTGTAAATTAAAAAAAATATATATTTTTGTTTTTATTAAGTCGGAAGTAAGGCCGCCCGTATATGGAGGGGGTCGGGGTCCATTATGCCCGTAATTGTGGCTGTTGTACAAGTCTGTAAATTAAAAAAAATATATATTTTTGTTTTTATTAAGTCGGAAGTAAGGCCGCCCGTACATGGAGGGGGTCGGGGTCCATTATGCCCGTAATTGTGGCTGTTGTACAAGTCTGTAAATTAAAAAAAATATATATTTTTGTTTTTATTAAGTCGGAAGTAAGGCCGCGCGTACATTGAGGGGGTCGGGGTCCATTATGCTCGTAATTGTGGCTGTTGTACAAGTCTGTAAATTAAAAAATAAAAATATTTTTGTTTTTATTAAGTCGGAAGTAAGGCCGCCCGTACATGGAGGGGGTCGGGATCCATTATGCTCGTAATTGTGGCTGTTGTACAAGTCTGTAAATTAAAAAAAAATAATATTTTTGTTTTTATTAAGTCGGAAGTAAGGCCGCCCGTACATGGAGGGGGTCGGGGTCCATTATGCCCGTAATTGTGGCTGTTGTACAAGTCTGTACATTAAAAAAAAAAAAAAATTGTTTTTATTAAGTCGGAAGTAAGACCACCCGTACATGGAGGGGGTCGGGGTCCAATATGCCCGTAATTGTGGCTGTTGTACAAGTCTGTAAATTAAAAAAAAATAATATTTTTGTTTTTATTAAGTCGGAAGTAAGGCCGCCCGTACATGCAGGGGGTCGGGGTCCATTATGCCCGTAATTGTGGCTGTTGTACAAGTCTGTAAATTAAAAAAAAAAATATTTTTGTTTTTATTAAGTCGGAAGTAAGGCCGCCCGTATATGGAGGGGGTCGGGGTCCATTATGCCCGTAATTGTGGCTGTTGTACAAGTCTGTAAATTTAAAAAAAATCCGTTTTACTCAGAAAGCATGTGGCTATAGCCGGCACTAGAGTAATTAAAAAACAATAATTAGAAAAAAATGGCGACTTGTTGAAATTAAAAATTCTTTTTTTTTTGTCTTTAGAGGAGTGAAAAAATTAATCGATTGAGATAATTCTAGTACCGGCTATATATGATAGAGAGAGGTATAACAAAGAGAATAAGTACTTATTCATTAAACTCGGTTAATTCGTTTTGGAGTTATTATGGGCAATAATTAAAAAAAGTGATTTTCCAGGAAACGCGTTTAAAGTTTCAAGTGGGATTTTTACACGAATTAAAGGAAATATTTTCAACGTACAGTCAATCAGGAATTCCAGGGCCATATAAACTTGTTCAAAAATCCCAACAAACTAAATATCAATTCATCATTCCAAGAAATCCTATTGGACGAGAATTCTTGGAAAATAAGGCTGCTGCCATAACAATAGACGACCCGAAAACTGCGAAGCCCAGATCATTTTTCGATCGGCGCGCTCAACTATAAACCCTCGTAACTTTTCGAATTTTCAAGATTTTTGAAAATTTCTTATTGGAAATGATTCAGAAAGGATTATAAAAAAATAAAATGAAAAAAATTCGACTTAAAAAAATCCAAATGAGAATACCCCCTTAAGGAATGAAATCACTTCGTCACACGATTAGTTTAGTGAAGCGGTTTTTTCTAAATCTACAAAATGGAGAGTTATTAGCACTATCATGCGCTTGTACTCAATGGTTCGTATTTATATAAAATCCATGTCGATTTGAAATAATGTAAAAATAATAAAAAGTTGTGGATCAGTGTACCTATAATATGTTATGAGTCTAAAAACTGATATTAATTTGAAGTACCGGTGATCAAATGTTTTGCTCGTCAGTTCATAAAACTGATACTAATTTGAAGTACCGGTGATCAAATGTTTTGCTCGTCAGTTCATAAAACTGATACTAATTTGAAGTACCGGTAATCAAATGTTTTGCTCGTCAGTTCATAAAACTGATACTAATTTGAAGTACCGGTGATCAAATGTTTTGCTCGTCAGTTCATAAAACTGATACTAATTTGAAGTACCGGTAATCAAATGTTTTGCTCGTCAGTTCATAAAACTGATACTAATTTGAAGTACCGGTAATCAAATGTTTTGCTCGTCAGTTCATAAAACTGATACTAATTTGAAGTACCGGTAATCAAATGTTTTGCTCGTCAGTTCATAAAACTGATATCCGGGATTCAATTTCCGAGGGATTTCATTTTCAGGTAAATTGTACTCGATGGTCTTATTTATGAAGCTGGTTAACTTTTAACAAATGTTTAAAACTCTCGTTTGTTTTAATGAAAAGGTAAGCTTTTCACGAATATATTTTTATACAGTCGATACTCGTAAGTACATGACGTAGAAATACTATAATATTGCATTTTGTTTATTTACATACAAAATATATATTTCGGAATAAAATACAGTTCAGTTCGATCCCGCCACTCGCTATATACTCGTAACACGGGAGACAGAATATGTTATGTTTAGTCCACTACACCACACCACACAACACCACACCACACCACACCACACCACACCACACCACACCACACCACACCACACCACACCACACCACACCACACCACACCACACCACACCACACCACACCACACCACACCACACCACACCACACCACACCACACCACACCACACCACACCACACCACACCACACCACACCACACCACACCACACCACACCACACCTCACCACACCACACCACACCACACCACACCACACCACACCACACCACACCACACCACACCACACCACACCACACCTCACCACACCACACCACACCACACCACACCACACCACACCACACCACACCACACCACACCACACCACACGCATAACGACTTACTCGTACCTACATATTATGTTAGAAGATGGAAATCAACTCTTTTCACTGCGACTCTGTGAGTGCGACGTCACGTCCCTTCGCTGTGGGAAGGAACTGCCCAAATAGAGTTTCACAGGTGAAATGGGAATACAATTTTAGATCCGAGGGCACCGAATAAGGAAAATGACGCGAAGTATAGTAAATATACTGATAAAGCGGCTTAA
Source organism: Odontocerum albicorne (assembly GCA_949825065.1). Classification (NCBI taxonomy): domain Eukaryota; kingdom Metazoa; phylum Arthropoda; class Insecta; order Trichoptera; family Odontoceridae; genus Odontocerum; species Odontocerum albicorne. Next base: position 1,244,052 of record OX463851.1, on the reverse strand, counting down.
GGTCAGAGATTCAAGCAGTCCAGCACGTCAGTACTTTCGAGACATTTTCAAATGCCTCGCATCATTAAATCGAAGTATGCAATCGGACCGAAGATGTACCGATGATAGACTAAAAGGAGATCCCTTCAGAAATTATTGACTCCGTACTGCGAGATGTGATCGGCGGATTGATCCAGACGACCGCATAAATTATTGTATAACAGGTCGAAGGGACAAGATTGGAGTTATCAGCATTGCCATAGTAGCTCACAATAAAATGGACATACGATAGGTAGGTACATACTTAGAGTTCGTTTCCATTAGTCAGCACGCAGGAGGAGGGGACAGGGGACAGGGGACAGGACGGGGTGCGTAATAAGTTAATGCGGCCAATAAAAGTGTAATTACAACAATAGGCGCACAGAGCGAGAGGATGATTGCCGAGAGGGGCTAAGGGTGGGGCGGGACAGACCAGCCAATCAGTAGCCGGATACGGAGCAGGAAGATCGGGCCGAGGCGGCACGGCCCGAGATATAACATTTATGCAGATGACATCGCTCGTTACTCCACTGTATGACTGATGCTTCCTGGCATGTTGCACTCCCACATCCCTACACTAATCTAAAGGTAGGTATAATACATTGGATATCCTCAGCAGTCAATCGGTGTATGTGCCCATAACATACGTATATGTACATACCATATAGTGAGTGATGAGTCTCGTTAGATGGTTCTCGTCATACTCGTTCATAACTAAACGTTGCGATCATCCCGACAAGTGCACGTTTCTAAACCATTCCTCTCGTATGTTACTCTCTCTAGCCCAAGTATTCCTTGAAACTATTGTAATGTTAATGCAACTAGCCTCCGTGGTTCGGTCAGTCCAATCGGCGAGTGACTCTTTACTTTTCCGGGACAATTAGAAGGAAAATCAACATACACATAGAGAAAACTCTCGTAAAAATACATTTTTAGGATACATTTCAGACAGAGAGAAGAAACTCTTCCTTATGTTAAATCAATAGCATCTGCATTGGTCACACTAACATAGACTATTGACGAGCACTATCATATGTTATGTCTAACGACTCCTCACTCCTCGCTCCTGTATCTGGAGGAGTTTTACTAACTTATTCATTTTCTTTTCTCTTTGGTTTCTCCCTCACAGTTCAATGTTCATGTTTCTCATCTATATGTTAGTACAGCAATGAAATCCAAAGGATAAGTTTATATATCACCGTTTGGAGAGCGAACTCTCCTCAAGGTCGCCCTCACTCGGGTCTTGAGCCCACTATTACTCGTATTAAACAAATCACGTCTGACAGCTATACCAGAGCCCCAGCGAATCATGTTTAACACATTCGTCGTACACAGCTCAACCCTGTGGGACTACTGTCATGTGGTAACTTCTTCCGATCAACCAGAAATATATTTATGGGGCCTTAAGTGAAAGCCAGACTGAATACCGTGTCATTTATACACATCTTCTGGTAAGGTATCTTTGCATCGTCGAGTAGGAGACAGCAGGTTTGCAAAAATCGTAAGCTATGCCAAAAAAGTTGATTTCAGGTTTCCACTGACTATCCACATTGCTTTATTGAGCTTAATATATATTTATTTATTTGTTTTATAAAGATAACATATACAGGTTAAACCCAATAACATACAAAGCTTTAAGATAAATTATATACAACAAGAAAGAAAAATAACATTCAAAGCTTAAAGAGGCATTACGAGTTTATACAGCAGCAATAATATAAAAATGAGTAAAGAAGAAATATTTGTTTAGTCAAAACAACAAACTCACGGGGCAGGCCTTGATACAAAGGGGTGTGCGCAGAGCATTCGGTAGATTAGTTCTTATTATTGCCAGTCTATATACGAGTATATAGGTCAACATTTCT
>OX463851.1:1036470-1241969 GCA_949825065.1 Odontocerum albicorne | reverse complement strand
TATATACATATATATGACATCTGCGGGAGGGAGTGCATATCCATGATCGGGCTGTTTTCTCACAGAAGATCACATAATCGACGTAGAAGAGGACCTCAAGATTGACGTTAAAGTGGCGAGGGGATTCTCGACTACGAGGCCCAGCACTGACTATGATAATTTGAGGATAAAATTTAAAAAAATATTTTAACATTTTATTCTTTTAACTGAGTAACTGAGTTACCTTAGGTTATCTCAATAAATATCATGAATACAAGCTGACCTTAACGTGTTACACAAAATGTTGAAGTTTCATAATTGAACTTCCGTAATTCGAGTCATGCTTACCCGCCTGCTACTAGGGAGTACATAGCCGCACGGTAACGAACTGGACTTCCGTGCGGATGATCACCGGTTGGAACCCCGTGCTGTGCTGCTTCCGTCGAATGACTCGAGCATTTTTTTCCGTCTAGCATTTGGGGGTAACGATACCTAAAACTTCGGTCATATCTATTATTTCAAAAAAGGGGGAAAACCACCGTGTGCACCAATCGTCTCTCCTCAGCTTGCCATCGGATCCTGCACTTTTACAGTTTGCCAGTGTGCACACTCACTTAACATAATAATACGAGTAATTCAACGGCACAGCTTTGTTTTCCAACTGACATGACTTTAGAATAGCGAGGGGATCCTCGATGATGAGGCCTAACGGCACAGCTTTGTTTTCCAACTGACATGACTTTAGAATAGCGAGGGGATCCTCGATGATGAGGCCTAACGGCACAGCTTTGTTTTCCAACTGACATGACTTTAGAATAGCGAGGGGATCCTCGATGATGAGGCCTAACGGCACAGCTTTGTTTTCCAACTGACATGACTTTAGAATAGCGAGGGGATCCTCGATGATGAGGCCTAACAACGACGACGACCACTAGACCGCTGTTTTTTTTCTTGTTGGGTATGGGACTTCCCTTCAGCACATCCAAATGTGTTACTCGAACATATATACAAGAACATGGTTGGGAGACAATCGAGATTCAGCCTCATAAATCGAGATTTAAGGTTTTTGTGCAACCAATACAGTAGGCACTAAACTCATTATTCTTCTAATGGTGCATGTTATTATTGCACATAACTGCATGTCGGTAATATAACAATACTGCATATTTATAGCTCGTTCTGGTATTGTTATCAGGCAAACACTTTACAGACTGGGACCCTTTTTTATTTATCATCGAGAATGGAATCCGGAAATCCCGGGTGGAAAGCACACCGTTTACCAACTAGGCTACGGGAGAGGTATTCGGAAATAATAATGCATAAAAATATATGTGCTTTGTAAATTAACATCGTATTTTGTTTTCTCTTTGATCCTTAACCTTCAATTTGTCCAATTTAAGGGCGAATTGTTGACCATGTGAATACAAACGAATAAAATGAACGACAATAAAATGGAGGGAGGGATCGTGTCCATGGTTGTATAGGAAACATGACAAACAATGGATTAGAGTGCCAATTCTCTCGGGAGAGGCGTCATAAACCTTTTTGTATGAAAGAGATTAATTTTTCTGTATTTTTTTTCACCAAATTATGATAAAAGATTTTTTTTAAACATTAACAGTGCCATAGCGAGTTCTAATAATGGCTACGGGCATCTGGTTACTCTCATAAGGTGCAGAAGTTCATTACAAAGCCTCAGATTTTTTATGTCCCATTTCTAGAACAAGCCCCAATAGACTATTTGATAAGCAAGAATTATCCATAGTAGTCCATATTGTCCGGAAAAAAACTTCAAACCACTTTCCCACAAATAGCATATTATTGTCGATAATAATTTAGAAAGTTCTGATTTGTCATAACAGATGATGCACTATTTTTTTCATTTTTGTAAATAAAATGAGCCGCGTTTAATAATAATTCAATTATAAAATTAAAATCACTCATTTTATCCACGTCTAGATGAAGTGTAGAATAAATAATAGTCGTGATTGAAGATTATATAGTTTTGACATTCAGCTGTCAGTTGATGTGCCGGGGTGATATTGTTGTGTTTATAGTAGTAAGTAGTTAACTACGTAGAATATTTTATATACAATCAACTGCTCATTTTTTTAATATGACACTGAAAACAATCTTATTTTATGACGACGCAAATAATTGTGAGGGAAATTAAAGAAAAGTTTTTCAATTAATATACGGTTTGCCATTTTTGTAAAAATAGTATGTGTAAACACAGATACGTAGATCTTTATTGATGCTTAAGGAGAAATACCAAAAATACGCATAAAAAATTGTGAGATCATGGGTAAAATTCATACTCTTTTCAATAAAGGAGACACAGAAATCTCTCTTGGACTAACTCAACTCTCAAGGAATTTTGGATTTTTCTCGGGTTCCATTAGATTGAGCCGCACTAGCCGCAAGTACTGCAAACCTGTGAATTATAAATGATCTCATAACAGTACCACCACCAAATGCTCTAGAGACCTTATCACAAATCCCAATTGATTGGCAAATAAACACATACTCGTACTTTCAATATGATAAACGAATTTATATTTACTGTAGAACATGACGCCAATAATAAGAAGAAATGGCGCATCCGCAAAAACGCTAAACTGTAGAATACTCAAACTTCGTAACAGGAGAAATCTGTAGTGTGGGAAATGGAAAAAATATTCAGATGTCTAGAGATGGGGCAATTTGGAATGCAACAGAGAATATTTTATTGAATTAGATCGATAATACCATACACACCGTCTCATCCTGCCGTCTCCCTGTTGGGGTAGGCTGAGAACACTAGACTTTCCTATCGCGACACACATATTTCGCCTCTTCTCTTACACATACACCTTTTCATGCAACTCCTACAATTTATCTGACTTTTCAGATAACTTACTAACCATAACCATAACCATAACGTAAACGTAAAATCGACTAACCATCACCTAAACGTAAAATCGACTAACCATCACCTAAACGTAAAATCGACTAACCATCACCTAAACGTAAAATCGACTAACCATCACCTAAACGTAAAATTGACTAACCATCACCTAAACGTAAAATCGACTAACCATCACCTAAACGTAAAATCGACTAACCATCACCTAAACGTAAAATCGACTAACCATCACCTAAACGTAAAATCGACTAACCATCACCTAAACGTAAAATCGACTAACCATCACCTAAACGTAAAATCGACTAACCATCACCTAAACGTAAAATCGACTAACCATCACCTAAACGTAAAATCGACTAACCATCACCTAAACGTAAAATCGACTAACCATCACCTAAACGTAAAATCTAAACGCAACAGCGCATATTATCATCATCAATCAATTAATTAATTCTCAGTAGAATGACAAAACAAAAACTCAGGCAGGATTTCGATATGTTTACGACATATATTTAATTTGTTTGTCTTTCTTCATTCATCCGTTCTACTGGCCCAAAACATCTAAGTGTGCTCTTCCCCATCTTACTTTACATATTAACCTGAAGTTCACATTCGTTCTTTATCACTTTATTCCGTATTCTGTTATACATTGTCGCTATATGTATTCTTCTAAATGCATGCATTTCAACAGCATTTACATGGCTTTTTCCAATCTTGTTCCACGTTCACGTTTCACTTTCATATATCATAGTTTATACTAAAATGCTATTTAGAACCAGATTTTGGTACAGCCTTTTCTTGTCTTTACACGCCGTTCAATATCTCTCGCAACTCGTCCATCATATATCATACTATCTTAATATTAGTATTCCATTATTTACCCATTTTCTTTTCCTTTCACACTTTTCTATTACCATAACTTTTGATTTCGCAACATTCATTCTCAGATCTTTCTTTTTACACCCCTCATAAAATTGCAACAGATAAATAATACTTTCTACAAATATGGCTATAGGGTTAGTGGTTGCCCACAGCTGACTCTCGTGCCTTGAACACGCGAGTATCCCCTTCCCTTGCCCCTTCTGGCTTATATTATATGTTCTGCATGCAATATGCACTCGATATTATGCGCTAATCAATACGCATTGCATAGGATGTTTGTTCGATCTATTACGCCAAACAAGCAGTCGACAAATATATTTTTTTACTTTCAAACAAATATAGATTTATTTTTGACCAAGAGAAATAAAGTTTGCCTTCAACGAAAAGCTTTATTGATGAATACACAATGATGTTAATAAAAAAATTACAAGCCTTTAAATAAACTTCATGTTCGTTATGAACGTCATGTTCAACAGTAAATACACATTTACTGTTGAACATGACGCCAATATTATGACGCCAATATTAGAAAATTTATATTTATTTACTGTAATACACATTTACTGTTGAACATGACGCCATAATATTGGCATCATGTTCAACAGAAAATATATATTTATTGTTAAACATGACGCTATTTTTTTCTCAGCCCCGACAATTACCTAGTTTATTGAATATTGAACATGAATTGTTTTGATTGGTAATATCATGTTCCAAATTATTTTGTTTTTATTAAATCACTGTATTCTATGTTACATATGAAAAAAAAGATTATTTGACTAGAAATATATCAAATTAAAAAAAAATCCATTATATTTCCTCTCATAGTAGATTTACACAGATTTTTTTTTCTGAAGACATAAAATTGAGATATTATTACGTCCGATGAGGTCCTCGGTAAAACAAAAGATACCCGACGGGATGTCCACCAATGCAATCTCGGTTAACATTGAGATACTATTGTGTCCGATGAGGTCCTCGGTAAAACAAAAGATACCCGACGGGATGTCCACCAATGCAATCTCGGTTAACATTAAGATACTATTGTGTCCGATGAGGTCCTCGGTAAAACAAAAGATACACGACGGGATGTCCACCAATGCAATCTCGGTTAACATTGAGATACTATTGTGTCCGATGAGGTCCTCGGTAAAACAAAAGATACCCGACGGGATGTCCACCAATGCAATCTCGGTTAACATTGAGATACTATTGTGTCCGATGAGGTCCTCGGTAAAACAAAAGATACCCGACGGGATGTCCACCAATGCAATCTCGGTTAACATTGAGATACTATTGTGTCCGATGAGGTCCTCGGTAAAACAAAAGATACACGACGGGATGTCCACCAATGCAATCTCGGTTAACATTGAGATACTATTGTGTCCGATGAGGTCCTCGGTAAAACAAAAGATACCCGACGGGATGTCCACCAATGCAATCTCGGTTAACATTGAGATACTATTGTGTCCGATGAGGTCCTCGGTAAAACAAAAGATACCCGACGGGATGTCCACCAATGCAATCTCGGTTAACATTGAGATACTATTGTGTCCGATGAGGTCCTCGGTAAAACAAAAGATACCCGACGGGATGCCCACCAATGCAATCTCGGTTAACATTGAGATACTATTGTGTCCGATGAGGTCCTCGGTAAAACAAAAGATACCCGACGGGATGTCCACCAATGCAATCTCGGTTAACATTGAGATACTATTGTGTCCGATGAGGTCCTCGGTAAAACAAAAGATACCCGACAGGATGCCCACCAATGCAATCTCGGTTAACATTGAGATACTATTGTGTCCGATGAGGTCCTTGGTAAAACAAAAGATACCCGACGGGATGTCCACCAATGCAATCTCGGTTAACATTGAGATACTATTGTGTCCGATGAGGTCCTCGGTAAAACAAAAGATACCCGACGGGATGTCCACCAATGCAATCTCGGTTAACATAATTAAACGGATCTTTTAAAAATTTATAAAAAAGGTAATAATACTCGTAGATGACATTAGAAATCCCGATTTTGAGTTGAATTATTCAAGATGCGGGTCAGTGTTACTTGTAGTTGAATGGTTAATCCGCTAGCCTAATACTTGAAGCCAAATTTTGTTTTATCGAACATTGTATATTCTGAATAATTTTGAGTTATTCTCCTTTAATAAATATGTTAAATAAGTTTTTAAAACAGTTTCAGAAAAAATATATCCCTTGTAGGAAATGCAGAATTGGAAATTAAACTAGTACCAAGAGCACAAAGTATCGGCCCAGGGTGTAGATAGATATTTGGACCCGGCACGGCAGACGATCTCGGCCAATAGGTCCCTCGTGCATCATTCGCTCCCACGCTGTGCATTTACATGATTGGACATGTTAGGGGGCGTGAGGCATAGCCCTGCACAACGATCGTCCCCTTCTATGCCCTCCACCCCACCCCTTCACACATTCACTTGGAGAGCTTTATTGATACACCATAAAAGTAATTCCCTTTTTTGATTGGGTCAATTTTGACTTTATTACAATAAATACATTAGATATTGGTGCCATGTGAAGTCGTCAAGTGTCCATGTAAGAATAATGGTTCCTTTATTCTCTAATTGGTATTATTAGTATCCTTACAAATCAGAAACCTATTTAATAACTCTTTCCCAATATGTGACATCGTTTTATGTAGTCATAACTTTCGAAAGATATCTATTGTAGACAAGTTCTTAATTTATTCCCTGACAATCCTTCATAATTGAGTATGACTGTCAGTCATCCAGTGAATGGAAGACATGTGTGGTTTATTGTACTTTAGCAAACTCACATTCTTGACAGGTCAAGCTCAAAGTTCCGATAGCAATGAAATTTAATTTCCAAGACGATCGACAGGTATCAGGCTTAATAAGACAGTTTTATTAAGCGCAATTGTCGCGTTGATCAAAAACGTTTGAAGAATTTATGACGGAAGGTTGATTACCTGACTCTATTTCCGTTGGTTTTTTTCAATTAAATTCCGTCTAGTTTTCACTTCACAGGCTTTAACATATGTATGTTAGTTAGAAGAGATTGCAACATGGTAATATTTTACTGATCCTCGTCGGTTTGTACTGTATCGTCCTCGTTGCTGGACCTCGTAGTCGACGATCTCCTCGCCACTCCAACACCAATTGAGTTGAAAAGCGAACCGGTGTCGTAGACTTCATTTTTTTATGGAGAGTGCCATTGCACACCGGTAAACTTTCCGGTAACACGGCTCTGCTGGATCCGATGGCACTCGAAAGTGAGAGTTTTTTGCTGTTTTAAAATAATAGACTTATGTCTATTATTAAGTCGTAAGTATTCTTTTACCCTCGAATACTAGGCGTTAAAACATGCCATTTAAACATGGACATTGAGAGAAAAGGAACGCAAGAAGATAAGACGCTTTGGAGATGCGTTGCTGATAATGTACGAGTATATTGCTTGTACTATGGACACCGCGCTAGAAAAATAACTATACAGCGATTCTGGAAGAACTGCAAAATTAACACGTCTTCAATAATGCAACTGCGAATCCTCGGATACTTAAGAAATATAACTAGATACAATAGACAGACTGGTGATCCAAGACAAAATACACGTAGCCTAGTTGGTAAGATGCCTGTCTTCCGACCCGAGGGTTTTAGGTCCAATCCCAGCTGGTTCTTTTTTTAAAAAGGATTTCAATCTGGTTTTCACCTAAAACTCGGTTCCATATATTTCTGAATATTTGGAAGAGTTGGTCACAGGGCAATTAGCCCGTAAGTTTTTATTGAGTACAATTAAAGTGTGATACACAATACGGATCCCCAATGCAATGGAAATACCTGGTAATGAATGCAGCTAACAGATTACAAGAGCGCTGAAAAAATGCCGTAAGAAAAAGATGTATAATTTTTTTCTGTAGTACAGTCAATTCGCACGTGAGATTAATTCCAATGATAAATTCAAAAGTTCCGTAAATACCGAATAAGAACAAATTCTTTATCTCTATAGCGGGTTCATGTTCAATATAGCGATGGTCGTATTAGTCGGAGTATGTGTCCATTTTTCGTGCGGGGTCACCAATATGGCGATGGTCGTTATCAATGTAGCGTGTGTCCTATTAGGACGTGCTGATGATGTTGATATTGACATCGCTATATTCGTTTTAGTTGAATTCTGCGTTCCTTTCCGTTCAGGGTCATCAATGTAGCGAGTTGCTTATCTTGATATGTCGTGATGATCTTGATTTATATTTATTTAAATATAAATACTCAGGAATGCGGATGTTTTCGAAAGTGAACAGCGGGTAAATAATACAAGTCTTGACAGTTGAATGAACAATAATAATCAATGTTTATTTCTCGGCGCGTAGGTAATTTATACAAGTGAGTGAACCAGTTCGCGATACATATTCTGTCCTTCTCTTCGCGCGTGCACTGATTTACGGGTAGATATTTATTTGTATTTGCAGACGGCTAGACAGGTCGCAAATACTATAAAATAGTAAACATTTTTGACGTTCCTGGCGTGTGACAATCTATAAGTACTTCATCGGTCATTGACCCTGTATGTTTACTATTTTAACAATAATTAATTTAATTTAATTATGTTTAACAATTCACTTATTTATTTTGACAATTATTTAGGTAGGTATCCTACATCTCCACACCATGAAAAACTTTTTGAATATCAAATCAATTTCTCTGAGAGATGTATTGGAGGGATTGTATGATTTTGTAGGATGTGCACTTCTAATATTTTATACATTACAAGAATTGCAACCTGAAAAAAAAAATAGTCCGAGTTCCCTTTCTATTCAGTAATGGTTATTGGCAAAGACATGCTATATACTACGATATCATCCTCATATCTTAAACTCTCAAATATATCTTTGCCTGGGGATTTTTAACACCTTTCGGACCTTCCATCAATTTCAATTTGAACGGAGTCGACTTTCCTTTATATTATTCTTCGATTCAACTTGAGAATTTCCTTTTTTTGATAATTGCTATTAAATTATAAATATTAAATATATCGAAACAAGTGTTGTGATTATCGGCAACTTTAATACATATATACTTACAATCACGCTTTTTCTCTGCCGGGGTAGGCAGAAAAGACAGAGTGCCTGACTTTCCTACCTTTAGTCTCCACATTATCCGTACACCTTCGCTTACTGCTTATAAGATTTCTTTGACTTGAAATATTTCATTCTTTCAAAATATAATTTTTTTTATTCGACCAAACTTTCCTTGGTCTTGATCCACCAAGTCTTCAATACAAAGAAGTAAGTGCTCATGCTCACAGTCGCTCGCCAGTTATCAATTAGGTTGATGAAATAAAAACCTCTCTAGCTGGATCATAACACAATTTTGGTGTTAGAAGTAAAGATTTATTTTGTAAGAATCTTAACCATCGAAATCAAAGAAGATATGATGAGAAGACTATATCATCTGATATAAACCTCCCAGGATAGCCTCCCGGAAAAAGGATAGCCTCTTATATTTATTGGCCAGCTTGCTGGTGGACATCAGGACAATCGAGTCTCTCTACTTGTGTTGCGGAGCTGTTCTTCACCTACTTCCCAAGCAGAGTTGTATACTGGTCGAAACAATTAGCTGTCTTCATTTTGCTGAAGAAGGCGCTGAGAAGGTACACCTCATCTGCCACAGTCGACTTCAACCGGAAGGTCACCCTTACTGTAAGTCAAATATTAAGAAATACTTAACCCTGAGAGTGCTACGAGAAAAAAATATAATTGTCTCTCTAGTGCCGAGATATATTTACGATTCGGACGTTCGTGATAAATATTTATTTTAAACAACAAAAAAACAAAAAAAATATATATTTACAACATAAATATATTTAAGAATATGTACCCTTGTATTCAAAATGAATATAATTCATTTAGAATACAAGGGTAGAACAAATTTCTTCCACTGCTATAGCAGTGCGCCGATCTCTCAGGGTTAAATACCAAACTTGTTAATATTTGACCATTTCTCCCATTTCTCTGTATTTTTTATTTTATAAGTATTTGTTTTTATACAATCCCAAGTTAAAATTGTGTAATTCTTTTGAATTCTCTTTCTGATATTTTCTAAAATAATGAAGTTCTCTTTCTCCAATTTGAAGGATTTCATAACATCTTATGATGTGCAGATCGTAATAAACTCACAGCATTTTTAATGAATTGTGAAAGGGCTCTTAAATTAGCAAATCACTTACAAAGGTACCCAATCTTAGAATTCATTCAGTCAAGACTGACAGATAAAGCACAAATCGCTTGTAGCAATAAAATATTTGACGGTGGGGGTCAATTGAAAATATTCTTAACCTGTTCACCGCGTTAAAAATCAAATTCCACGAATCCTGTGGGCGGCACAATTTCAGCGTTTTTTTAATTTCTAAGTTTAAACACATATTTTGTTTAGAACCACTGATATTTGATTACAACACCAAGTAAACATGACACTTAAGTAATTTTCTGATAATAAATAATAGTCATTACTCTTAAGGAGACTCATTAAATAAAGGAGATAAACTAAACATTACGTAAAATAAACAAAGGAATGCTACGATCAAATCAATGCTTCATGACACTCACCCGATCAAATGCATATAGCACTAGTAATGTTTATTTACGTAAGAGAGACTTAGTAATGTTTATTTACGTAAGAGAGACTCATCGCAGGACTCGATCCGCGCGACAGGTCGTTAATACTGGAAATATTGAGAAACCAAAAAAATTCGGCGCTCTGTTTATTCAACAATATCTCATAAACTAATATATTATTTGACAAGGTTTTCAGAGATGTCGCTAGAATAAAGATTATTTTAAATTTTAGTTTAATTTTTATTCCGGTTTTGTGTCATTTTTTTTAAGTATTTGTGATTTGAAACTTGGATTGTCGTCAGATCACAGGCGTTTGTGCTCCCCGCGGGGAAAGAGTTAAAACAGAATTTTAGTGAGTGTAAAACACAACAGCATCTCTTACTTGACCTATTAAATTACAGACAGGGACATACAGAAACCATAAGTATTTATGTCCTTAGGATGGATACGCATTTACAACATTTAAAAACTTGTATTAACTTATCTATTGTTAACGGAAACGAATTAGAAGAAAGATACGCCAGAGCTAATGATTTAGCGTTGCAATCATTTATCATTGGAGTAAATCCAAAAATATCAGATTTATTACGCGCTAAAACACCAGAAACATTTCAAGTGCAACAACTGATTCAAAAATAATAATCAGAGTACTGAATATCCAACCAAATAAAAATATTAAATTCCGTAACTTCTGTAAAAAACAAGGTCATATAATAGATAATTGTTTCATGAAATATCACAAAGAGAAGCCTATTTAAAAAATTTAAAATTCTAAAATCACAAAGAGAATACAACATTTAAATTTATATAAAGTTGAAAGATTCCAAGTTATGCATATCAACGATGGAATAAGAACAAATGGAGATCTTAATTACGCAAAATGTTATGTTTTATGTACCCATTTATCTCTCGATCTCGATTAGATCGAACAAAAATATGGTATGTTACATAACCTTTTAACGATAATAATAATATAATTATATACGATTTCTTAATCGATATTGGAGCAAGCATTTCTCTCATAAAAAAAAGATGTTCTAAATATTGAATAAATCAAAAATTAAATACTCGTACATGCAATAAAATAAATATCCAAGGAACTAATAAATCTGAAACGAATTGTGTTACTGAAGGCGCAATAAAAATTAAAAACTAAAAACCATCTTGTCTGCACTAAGAATAAAAACATTTAAATGATGTATAGAGATGAATCTATGGTATAATGAGGAATGTTGTATGTGGGTACCGGGAATGTTGTATGTGTCCGCATCTTCCCGGTACCCACATACGGATGTGAAACGTAGACCTTTAATTCAAAAATAATACAGCGGCTCGTCACTACCCAAAGAAGAATGGAAAAAAGTTTACTGGGTGTAACAAAAAGAGATTGAAAGACAATTACATGGATAAGAAGCCAAGCGAAGATCACAGACATTATAGAAAGAATACTCAACAGCCAATGGGAATGTGCAGGACACGTGGCGATTAGGGAAGATAATAGATGGACATAAAGGAGCACAAATTAGTTACCACGAGAATAAACAATTAAACCGAGGACAGACCCTTCGTAAAATTTACAGGCGTGACCTGGCAAACAGAGGCAAGAGACCGCAAAAAATAGAAATCTTTGAAAATCGCCTTTACCCAGCAGCGAGTAAATCAAGACAAAGAAGAACAATACAGATTACAATCAAACAAAACGACTAACAAGTACACCGAAATATGAACCCGATGTATTCGTGAATCCTTAAAATCTTTATATTATTAAAAGCAGTGGTGCATCTTCCAGAAAAAACAGAGGAAATAACAATTACAAAGGGAGTAAGACAAGGAGACGCGATGTCACCCAAACTCTTTACAGCTATACTAGAAGAAATATTTAAAACCTTAAACTGGGAAGGTATGGGCATAAAGATCGATGGCGAATATCTCTCTAGCCTGAGATTCGCAGATGATATCACACTACTAAGCGAAACAAGAGAAGAACTGGAGAAAATGATACCCAGCAGCGAGTAAATCAAGACAAAGAAGAACAATACAGATTTCAATCAAACAAAACGACTAACAAGTACACCAAAATATGAACCCGATGTATTCGTGAATCCTAAAAATCTTTATGTTATTAAATTCAAAATCAAGTTACTATTTACCCTCTCAATTATTGAGGCAACTATTACATGAACTAATCATTCTTTCTTTCCAGCATTTTAATACCACACCAAGTGTACCAATATGGTTAAAATCGAAGCATTCCATGCTGAGACAAAATCACTAAGTGTCTTCCAAAGCTGTACGTCAGACAGGAAACGGAGGTGGCCCTTATATGACTACTTTTTTTTAAACAAACCGTCAACATCTGAGGCTGATTCTGAAAAACAACTAAGCACATGTACTCTGTTTTACATCAAATGGGCCACAGACAAAGTCGGTCGGATTCTCCGCAAATTTAAGATCCACACTGTTTACAATACAGACTGGAAAATAAATGAGTCACTACCCCATCCGGTTGACAGAGTGGACAAAGAACTTCAAGGGGTTTACTAAGTTACCTGCGACGACTGCAATAAGGAATATATCGTGTTGCAGAGCACAAAGTGGATGTACTTAACAAGAAAATCAGGTCCACGTTGGCTCTTCACAACATGACGGAAAATCACAAAATTTATTTCAACAAGGCACGAACTATCACCAAAACAAATATTGAATCTCATCGGATCCTATATGAGGCTATAGCGTAGCTTATACAATATAACGAAGAGAGATTTTGCGATGAATCTTCGTGAAAAAACACACAAACTGCCGAAGACGTACCATCATCTTATAGAGAAGATGACAACAAAGAGAAATACCAGCGACTAACACCAAAATGTCTTTGCCCCCGACAGTCAATAAAACGCCCAGCTCGCCCCGGAAGTTCCCTCTCTTACCTGTCAGAACCAGAAACAGGGTCGTGGCGTACTACGCAGCTGTAGGAGAGTGACGGGCGTACCGAGATGTAGTTTACCAAAAGTCTGAAAATGAGTGCCCAGGTGCACTCGAAACGTCACATTAATGACAATGTGCGCGATGTACCCGAAACTAAACAGAAACATACAAATTATCATCAGTTCATTAAAAAATACCTAGAAAAACTGAAAGTTAAAATTGTTTTCTTCATCTCAATGTAAAAATGTGTTGACCCATGTTATACTCGTAAAATGTGTTGACCCATGTTATACTCGTAAAATGTGGTAACATTATGTTGGTCTAGCAATACTTTCTAATAGAATTCACTCTTAAAGACGCTTTTAATTCTTGGAATTTTAATATATCTATAGTCTCGTGGAATATTCAAAGAAAACGAATTTTGTATTAAATATATTTTTTAACATTATTTATCAAATAAAAAATATATACAAACATTTCATAAACAAATTCCGTGATCCTTTGTCTTTTTTCAAAACGATCAGAATTTTGTTTCTATTACAAAACCTTCGTATAAAATATCTTACAGTTTGTCATTTCACCCAAATTATGGGCAGAAGGGGCCATGGTAGGAGGGTCCATGAGATAAAAAGAAATGTTATACAGTAAAAAAAAACAATTCAAATGCTTGGCAATCTTCATCTACGATTTTCATAAAAAGCGCACTTAAGAAATTCTATTGCAATTAGTTTAGTCAAACAGTGTTTATTCCACTTTATATAACGGTATCCAATTTACCAGTTCCAAAGTGTTCATCTCATCATCAAGGGAGCACAAACAAGACTCGGAATAAACAGTACTTTACCAAAACAAATTACAATGTCTTTAAACCCCAACAGTGCTAATGCCTTAACTATAAATAATATAATAAATTATAATTTTTCTGAACTCCAAAATTTCTATTTGGTTTTCCCCGAGGATATTGCTTTTGTAAAAGTCCCTCGAGGGTAGCGATACCACAATTCTAGTCTACGTAACTGCCTTGGAAGCATTCCAACACCTCTTTGGAGAGTTTACAAATAGTCCGCTAAAAATTAGGCAGTTTTATCGGCCGGTCGGCGGACATTCTGGGCACGTACGCGCACCGCGTGGCTGACAGAGCGGCCGACAAGGATCTGCAAAAACAGGGCCGACATTTTCCTGTTTCTAATTTTTGCTCTTTAAAGTGATACTTTCCTTATTTAAAAAATCGACTCTTTGGAAGAAGAATTTTTAACTATAAGGCACTGTGTATTTCATTACTTTATCCTGTAGCAATCACTTCCAACCAACCAGGGATATATTAAAGTATGACTGGAATTATTTTTTTAAATCTGAGTATGTGAGACTCTTCAATCAGTTACAAACCAATGTAAGACTCGCTCTGTCCTCGGCATGCTTAAAGAAGCGACTGAAAAAACTGTTAATTTCTAGTCAGTAAAATAAAATGTTTCATTCCCGATTTTTCTTTTCCTTTTCTCTCCACCATCCCTTCCTTTTCTTTAGATTGGTGATATCTCACTTTATATGAAAAATAATGTTCGGGTGATTGTCCGTCTTTGTGGGGTTCGTGGGCATATGATCACGTATTTGTTTATGGATTTCGCGGAGATGAATAGTCATTTGAATGATTTATGCGACCATGTAACTTGCTTCATTTACTTTTGTCTGGTTGGTTGGAAGAGATTGCCACCTATTAATAAGCCCGCTAGATTGTATTTGCAATAAAAGTGTTAAATAAATATGTAGGCCATCCTCGATATTATCTATGTTACACATTAAGTGAGAGGAGAGTGACAAACTTATGAAATAGATTTGGTGTGAAAGTAAAAATTTCAAAATGGACGGAACTCAGACCCAAATTCATAGTCTGTCCTAAACACTAAATACTAAGAAGAAGAAGAAATTAGTATTTTAAGTAGAACTGATGAATCCTCCTTTCTTTAATCCTTCCCCCTCTTATCTGGCCGAAAACATTCAGCGTCCTACCGATCATGGACTTGCGCTACGCTCAAACTAATATTGTTTATTGACTTTCCCAGTTCACCACTCTTTGTTTTTTACTGTCCATGCAGTGAAACTCTGTAACCAGTAACATAGCAATGTTAATCACGCTCCGTCTTTGACATGCTTTAAGAATATACTGAAAAAACTCTTAATTTCAAGTCAGTTATATAATGTGTACCGTTCCTGATTTTTTTCCTCTCTATCGTCCCTTTCTTTTCCTCTCCACCATGTCTTCCTTTTCCTCTCCACCATCCCTTCCTTTGATTGATGATATCTCACTTTTACTGTTAATGCCTATATTATTCACAAATTTTGTAAAGTTTAATAACCATTTAAATATTTTTTACGACCATGCAACTTTTTTTATTTATATTTGTCCTATTCATTGGAAGAGATTTCCACTTGGCAATAAACTGCCACATGTTTTTTACAATGAAGTGTTAAATAAATAAATAAACAGACAAAGAAGACACATGGTATCACTATCTCAACTAAATTTTGGTGCGAATGACTTAAAAATAGATATTTTAAGAGAAGAAATTAGTATTTAGGCTGGACTATGAATTCAGGTTTTAATGTAATAGAGTAATAAGCTAAAATTTACAAAGTCCACTTTTCAGGAAGCTATGTACTCGTACAAAACAAAAAAATGTTGTCACTGGAAAAATATTGTACAAAATTATTGCTGTAACGACTCTGAACATGTAGGTAATGAAATGAGAAAAAAGAACCGGTTTTTTTTTCCTGATAAATGCCCTAAATTTGCCACTTCATCTATTTCAATATATCATAATTATAGGCTTTATTAACCCATGGGACACGCAACATTCTTCGATAGCACTACATTTCGAAAGCTTCTAGATTATTTGCGGAGGCTTAAGTAAGTGTTCATACTTTAACACTTTAAGAAAACATCCAAATGAATTTGTACTCGTAGCAACCCTAAATTTGTATGCAAACGTGGAGATTAAAAATCTTATTGCAGAGGTGATCTTAGATTTGAAGAAGCAATTTTATGTCATCTCCGCTCTACTTTGATTTATTTATTTCATTTTAATTTAAAATAAGATTTACAGGAAATAAATATAAGATTTGACACGGAACATATAATTTATAAATAATACTTTAGCGTGTGTCCTAGTAGGACGTGCTGATGGTGTTGATGTTGACATCGCTATATTCGTTTTAGTCGAATTCTGTGTTCCTCTTCGTTTGGGGTCATCAATTTAGCGGGATGCTTAATTTGATACGTCGTGATGATTTTGATTTGTTTTGTATTTAAAATAAAATACGTCGATTCAGGAATGCGGGAAGTGAGAGTGAATAATAATAAATATTAAACAGAAATGAATGGTCAAGCGAATAATAACAAGTGCCTTTATTCATCGATAAGTAGGTATATATAGAATTTCAGAACGGGACGCGTGAATGCGTCCGAGGTATATCTCGATCTCACTTCTGCGCGTGTTGAGGTGGTCGCAAGCGCTGCGGATACTACAGTGGGTAGGATATTTATTTTCGAAATGGCGAGACGGCGTGATATGTTTTCTTTCTACCTTGGAATGCGATGTAAATATTATTTGCGTGTAAACAGTGTTGACGTTTCTGGTATGTGACAATTGTACATATCCAGAGGTTGATTCATCGGTCGTTGACCCTGCATGTTGACAATATTTTAGGGATGTGGGTACCCTACAATACCAAGGGTTAAAATTCCAATTACTGATAATTATCTCATGTACGAGTATGTTACATCAATAAGTTGTTTTTGCGTGGGGGCGACATAGCCTCTTAAGATGACTCTGGAAGGTTGAAATCTCATCATCAGCTGAAATGGAATCGTTCAGACCACCCCCTAATGAGCATATTAGTCATCCGCCAATTAAAGAGGGTCACTCTATGGTGGTAAGGTTTGATAAGAAATAATCAGCGATTGTGACAAAATTATTTTATTATTTCGTTAGAACTATTTATTTTTTGTTGTGAAAAATGATAATTTGGTTTGCTTTGTATTTTTTGGCTGAATATTTACATGTATACATACAATCACGTCATTTTTCTGTTGGCGAAGACAAAGAGGAAAGAGTGTCAGATTATTTTCAACTTTAGGCGAACCTTGCATCGTTTTGGATAAATCTGGGGAACTATTATTATAATTCTTGCTTGTCGTGCAAAAAGACATAATTAATTAATGAATAAACTCACAGTAGTAAATCTTAAGGCTTGTTAGATTATTATTGAGGCTTTTTTAACCTTTTCTTCCCGGTGTTGGGTACCTTCTACACGTTGCTTCAAATAACCATCAATATCTCTATAAATATAACAAATACAAGGTTAAGATTTTAGGTATTCCTCCATAATATATTTACGCATTAATTTAAAAAATAATATTAATAATAATCAGAACTTATCGACTACATCGTAAGTATTTTCTGAATATCGGAAACAAATTCGCATTTAAACGCTGTGAGTGCCTCGATCTTAGGTCTTGACGATAGGTGAAAAGTATGCGGGAAGCGCGACACTATATTCGCATCTCACTTTTCCATACGTCACTGAATAGCGAGGAGCGCAATTGTCTCAACCTCGCAAGTGTAAGCCACGCCAGAGTTAGCCACCAACCCTGCCGCGCCGCAGTAGCTGTTGAGCTAGCAACGAGACTAGATCTACGCCCGTTCCGTGAGCGTTGCCAGATGGTTTTTTAATGTTTTCAGCAAATAAATCTCAATTATTATAATTTTTAACTTCAATTATAATTAATTAAGAGGATTATCTATGAATGTTTTTATTTTTCCGATTCAAAATCGTTAATTTTTGATCGCGTACTCACTATCCAACACCGGAACACGCGTTTCATTTTTATCACCGTAAGGGAAGGGTTAAGAACCCCTGTACCTTATAAGTAACAATACGAGTATGTGATGTCCGTAGCCTTTTTTAGAACTCGCTCAACCCGCAGTCCATTTTTTTTAAATACTTGAATTATAATTTAAAAAAGTTTAGAACAAAAGAAAATCAAAACTGAATTATTCCCGACGATAAAATGGTATTTGAGTGACTTCTATTTAAAATTTTTCTGTTATTTTCACTTGGAGCGATCTTCAGAGCGTTACGGATAGATTTGAGTAGTAATTATTTTATTTATAACAATTGTCCATAATGTTCTACTCGTAGTTTACGATATCTGTCTAGACTCTCTGTACTTGGAAAGTATACAACTGACAACCATTAGATGAAAATATAAAAAAAACAACCCTCAAGTGTAAGTTCTTTCAACTTTTCCTCCTACAATTTTTGCTCACTTGAATTTTAAGTAAATTGTGTAGAAAGTTTTCCGCTCGATTTGTGTCCCAAGTTTAAAAAAAATAACTCGGAGCACGGGTAAGTGCAAAGTAGGGAAAACCATTTAAATATATGACCAACCCTTCCTATCGGATATATTACGGGCTATTATTGAAAGCATTCAAAGTTTTTGGTTGTTTGAAAAATTCCGGATATTATTTTCCCATTATTCCACACAATTTGACAGCACGTGTGCTGGGCAGGGCAAACTATAGCCGCTAAGGGAAAAATCCTTGTATTGGCGTATAAATGTGTATATGTGCGAAACAGATCTAATATCCTGAACATATTAACCTTTCCTTCCCTGTGTTGGGTATCTTCTACACGTTGCTTCTAATAACCATCAATATCTCTATAAATATAATAAATACAAGGTTAAGATTTTAGGTATTCCTCCATAATATATTTACGCATTGATTTAAAAAATAATATTATTTATAATCAGAATTTATCGACTACATCGAGGTGTTTT
The DNA here is from genome assembly GCA_949825065.1 of Odontocerum albicorne. Lineage (NCBI taxonomy): Eukaryota > Metazoa > Arthropoda > Insecta > Trichoptera > Odontoceridae > Odontocerum > Odontocerum albicorne. Next base: position 1,222,832 of record OX463851.1, on the reverse strand, counting down.
GTAAAGATCGAAAACAAATTCGCATTTAAACGCGGCGCTGCCTCGTCTTGACGATAGGTGAATAGTATGCGGGAAGCGCGACACTATATTCGCATCTCACTCTTGCATACTAGACTGAATCGCGAGAACCTGTATTGTCTCAACGCCGCAAGCATATGCGTAAGCGCCGGGGTATGCGACTGACATTCCGCGCCGCTAGTAGCTTCTAAGCTTGCAAATAGGTTGGACGTACGCCCGTTCCGTGAGCGGTGCCAGATGGTTTTTTAATGTGTTCAGCAAATAAATCTCAATTTTTATATTTTTTTACATCAATTATAATAAATTAAGGGGATTATCTATGAATTTTCTTATTTTTCCGATTTAAAATCGCTAATTTTTTATTGCGTACTCACTACCCAACACCGTAACACGCGTATTATTTTTATCACCGTAAGGGAAGGGTTAAACATAATTTGAATTATTGAATCGGAACACTCGTATGCCATTGTATTGTATTGCAGTATGCGACAGAACAGGACATAGAAGGCCTAGAGCCGTATCCCGCTCATAAAAAATAACAACAAAACAGTAGTTTTTTTATAAAAATAAATTCGAATATAATTCGCTCTCTAAAATCACATAACAAACATAAATCGAAACTTCAACATATTGTTGACAGATCTTGAAATTTTTTGGAGAAAAATCAACAAGTCTCACACAATTACGCCAGATTTATGGTTACAATAAACAAAAACGCCTCTTGAAAAAAACTTTTATAGGTGTTAACATTTCCTTCCCGGTGTTGGGTATCTTCTACACGTTGCTTCTAATAACCATCAATATCTCTATAAATATAATAAATACAAGGTTAAGATTCTAGGTATTCCTCCATAATATATTTACGCATTGATTTAAAAAATAATATTAATAATAATCAGAATTTATCGACTACATCGTAAGTATTTTCTGAATATCGGAAACAAATTCGCATTTAAACGCTGTGAGTGCCTCGATCTTGGGTCTTGACGATAGGTGAAAAGTATGCGGGAAGTGCGACACGATATTCGCATCTCACTTTTGCATACGTCACTGAATAGGGAGGAGCGCAATTGTCTCCACCTCGCAAGTGTAAGCGACGCCCGAGTTAGCCCCCAACCCTGCCGCGCTGCAGTAGCTGTTGAGCTGGCAACGAGACTAGACCTACGCCCGTTCCGTGAGCGGTGCCAGATGGTTTTTTAATGTTTTCAGCAAATAAATCTCAATTATTATAATTTTTAACTTCAATTATAATTAATTAAGGGAATTATCTATGAATGTTCTTATTTTTCCGATTTAAAATCGCTAATTTTTGATCGCGTACTCACTACCCAACACCGAAACACGCGTTTCATTTTTATCACCGTAAGGGAAGGGTTAATACTCGTACTATGTCTAAATACGAGTACATTCGAGACTGCAACATACACTTTATCCGATTGATATAATTTGGGAATGGGATAAATTGAGTAATAATTAATCGTATAACTCACGTACCGGAATACATTCTAGAATCTTTTACTTCTCAAATATTTGAAAAAATGTAGAAAGTGGTGCATTGGATCGTTTTTGAATATATATATCCCTATATCCCTTAAGTTTGGAGCGCCATAATGGCCTCCGAGCGCCGATAGCTTGGCAACTTCACAATGGGCCGATATGTATGCAAAACACACCATAGACAACATTGACACCAGATAAAAGTGAACTTGGGGGGAATATTGGCAAGTTCTAGAGGGAAAATACGTTTCAAATTTGGAATGCAAAAAGCCTGGTTAAAATCAATTTGTAAATATAAACTTAATACACATTTTTTGCTTCAAAGATTGTTTCAATTAACCAAATAAAAGATACCAACTTTTGTGTGTAGTGAAAATAGTTTACGTTATGTTCCTAACATTAAAATTTGGAGTAAATTAAATATATATATAGTATTATGTCGGCTTCAGTTTCTATCAATTAACGAGGTGTTGTAATAGGAAATAGAATATATACAGCGCAGTTTAATAAACTGACTATCCACTAAAACTCGATTGCAAAAAAAAAGCCACAAATACAATTCAACATTGGCAGGTTAGCAGTGTTTTACAATAGGAAAAACTAGTTCAAAACAATCCCAAAACAATAACAAAGCAAATACAATTCACTCAATTCATCCAATCAATAACTTCTTTGCTTTATTTGGTAAATATTGACAGATAAAATATATTACACAAATAAAACTTGAATATGGATAGGAAGGTGGTGTGGTGTCTGCAATCATTAATTAGATTGAGTACTTCCGCGCATCTTTTTTTTTTTATTATTAACTCTTTCACGGCGGGGGACCACTTAACTGGCCCATACATAATACGTGCCGTCCTGGCGAGCGGCCATTTAAGTGGCCACTAACTTTGCGTGTCGATATCTCAGTAAAAATTCAATCTTCTTTAAAAATTTTAACCTGAATATAAGACAAAACGTGTCCTCTAGTGACATTTCTTTTAAAATCATCAAAACTTTAAGTACTTGATCCATAAGAAGGATTTAAACAGACCGATTCGAGGCCGTCGAAATTTAAAGCATTTTAAATATTAGCGCCACACGTTCGGGTGTGTTGAAGGTCATGTTTCTAATGACGATTGCTCCCGATCAATATGACGTATTGTGCGTCGATATTTTTTTTGTAAGTACGCGTATTGCGTATTGAATTAATTGCCTTTTTCATTGTTTATGGATTATTGTTTTCTTCGATTATTGCTTCTTATATTGTCGCACTTTATTTATAGCTTTGATTTGGATAATATTACGTGTGTATAGTGTCAGCTAAAAAATGCATCGGTGCACAGTTCCACAGTAATCAGATTCGGGATAATGGTGAGTCATATTTTTATGTAGATACAATATAAATTTATTGTGGTAAAACACCGCCGCCTGTGGGACACACGAAAGATACTCGAGCCATCGCCGTAAAAAAGTTAAACAAGTAAATTACTATACCTATATACAAATTTATTACTTAACTAATCTTAATTATATTTTATCATTTATGAACTTATTTAAACTTATTTTCCTACATATCATTTTATTTTATTTATTCAATCTTAATATATGAGATCTTAGAAATAATTAACACCTACATACTACTTATAACTAGATAACAATTCTTACACTAATTATTCAGCAAAAACAAGTCCACTCGTTCAGGCTACTTGTATTCCATCACATTCACTCAGACCTTGGTCGTCCCAGCTAATACTGTAGGTGGACTAGTCAGGCAACAGATAATGCTTCGGGAGCTTGTGCTTATAACGGAAGGGTAGGTCGGATTTACTCTCGTAAGCCCCCAGGGCAGCGACTAAGGGATTTCTGTGATTTTGTTGGCTTTTATAGAACTTCACGGTCCAAGCGAGGATGTGGTACTTCCGCGCATCTGTTTACGTGTATGTTTCAAAAAATATATTTTGTAACTAAACCGCAGAAATCTCGTCGTGGGAAGTCGAACTTCAAAGACACCTTTGTAGATCTGCCGGTATATGGAAGCCATACATTCAGCTCTAGGGAAAACCTTCCATAAGGGTTGTCTTCAAGCGCTTCCTAAAGCAACGTGTTTTAAGCCGCAAAAATGTTTTGCCCACCCGGTGTGCAGTCCCGATCTAGCGACCAGTTTATTATCAGTTCACTTTGGAAGGAAAGAAAAAATATAATTTCATCACTGATATATCATATCACCACGCCAAACGCAACGAATTGCCCGAGGTTAAGTAGACGTTTGAATTATATTGTACACAACAATATTTTGCGCAACGGCACACCAGTTGAGAAGCTCTGGTGTAACGGTTAGCAACCAAGTGCAAGCTAATGGACAATTTAGGTTCGATTCTTGGAGAAATCACTTATATACCAGTTTTACTGTCAGACTATATTTCATCTGAATTTATGCTTTTTATCTATCTTTTACTTTGTTTATGATAAATCTTTATAGCACTATTAACGTGTTCCCCGCGGGGAGCACAAACGCCTGTGATCTGACGACAATCCAAGTTTCAAATCACAAATACTGAAAAAAAATGACACAAAACCGGAATAAAAATTGAACTAAAATTTGAAATAATCTTTATTCTAGCGACATCTCTGAAAACCTTGTCAAATAATATATTAGTTTATGAGATATTGTTGAATAAACAGAGCGCCGAATTTTTTTGGTTTCTCAATATTTCCAGCATTAACGACCTGTCGCGCGGATCGAGTCCTGCGATGAGTCTCTCTTACGTAAATAAACATTACTAAGTCTCTCTTACGTAAATAAACATTACTAGTGCTATATGCATTTGATTGGGTGAGTGTCATGAAGCATTGATTTGATCGTAGCATTCCTTTGTTTATTTTACGTAATGTTAAGTTTATCTCCTTTATTTAATGAGTCTCCTTAAGAGTAATGACTATTATTTATTATCAGAAAATTACTTAAGTGTCATGTTTACTTGGTGTTGTAATCAAATATCAGTGGTTCTAAACAAAATATGTGTTTAAACTTAGAAATTAAAAAACGCTGAAATTGTGCCGCCCACAGGATTCGTGGAATTTGATTTTTAACGCGCTGAACAGGTTAAGAAGTACAAAAATAGTAGTTCATAAAACTCTGCCGAACTGCAGTAGGTTAAAACTGCTGATCGTCTTGGAAGTTTAATCTGTTTGACATTGGAACTTTGGGTTCGATCTGCCAAAAGTGTTGGTCTGCTGAATTGCAACAGCTTGCACACAGTAAAATAATATACGCATGACGCAGGCGTCTACCGTTAACAGAATTGCTGACAATCCCATCCGAACATAAGGGATAAGTATACAATATAATCTGGCAGGCTTATCATAATACTCCCGATTTACATTTTCCTCTCACTACCTAAACACTTTTATAGCACTATTAAAAACACACAAAAAATATACATCTTCAGTTCAGTTCTATCCCACCTCCATCCACGCTGATATGGAGGACAAAATAAGTCCCCATCCAGCATGATCTACACTAGAAGATCGAAATAATCTTTATTTTTTTAATGAGCGCGACATCACATAGTGACGAAGAAGGAACTGCTCAAAGGGACTTCTTCTCCGGTGGTCACACACCTGAGTGGGAAAAGAATTGTAGTAGTGACGACGAACTATGGTCAAACATCACGGGAAAAGAAAAATAACCTGTAGATTTTTTTTCTTACACCATAAAGTAGTCCTGGAGTGGAAACAGCTCAGCAAGTTGCCACTACTTTCACAGAAATGTTCAAATGTAGCAAAACTATCCTTTGATGCCACCAGATCGGAGTAGCCAATCGGTCCGGAGATGAACTGATGTAAAGCTAAGTGGAGTTCCCTTCGATTGTTTTAACTCGCCTTTCATTGCAAGTACCACATATATTATACGAGTATATCTACCAAATTTTCCAATCGCCTTGAAACTTTGATATCCTTGCCATATGAATTTTAGGTTTGATGTTGCCAAGACTGTGTGCTTGCTAAATTGCAACATCTTAACATACACACATTCAAACCAAAATACGTCCAGGCGTCTACCTTTCACAGGATGACTGATCACCCCACTGGATCAGAAGGACTGATCTATAATTATCATCACACCAGCGTAATGTGCAATACCATGCATACGTTATATTTACAGCCATCTTGAACAATCGCATTTTGTGTTACTGCGATGATAATCTAATCAAAGGTGTACATCATCGGACCGATTGACTTCTCCGATTTAGTGAACGTCAAATGATAGTTTTGCGCCATTCAAAGTTTTTTTTTGTGAGAGTACTTTAAGCCACTTATAAATTTATTGACTTCTATGCGAGTCATTTTCCTTCTATCATTACGTTGGACCGTCATCGCCACTATTATTTTCAATCAGTTGTGTTGCAGCCAAAGGAGTTCCTTTGGGAATTTATTTAGTGCCCCCATAACAGCCTGGATGGTGATGGGATCGAAATGACCTAAACCACTCATATATAGATGTGTCAAACTATGGAAATCAATTAATAAAAAAAAATAACTTGTCTTCAATCAATTCCATTCTGTGTTTCTATAACATTTTGATAGTCGTACCAATTTACCTTTTAGGAAGAAAATACGAGTAATTACAATTTAATCCCACCTTAACCAAATACGAGTATTACAGCGGCGTGCCGCAACAAAGAGATTTGTTATTTATAAAATTTTATCTACGTATAATTAGTTCCTTATATTCCGTTTTAATCTGGCGCGGTAAGCGCCAATAAATAAAGTATTAACGGTCTCGGTGCGCGCCGAATTACTAACTCAGGGGTGGGTTAGGGAGGGACGCGCGCGAATCTCATTAAATGGTCATTTTTACGCGGGAAATTTCCATCATATAATTACTTTTGGCGGTTGCTACCTGGGCTAAGCATTTTGGCTTCAATCTCACTATTAGGGTTGCCAGCCATCCTGATTTTCCACGGTTAGAAACGGTTCATTAACGATATAAACTGTTCGTTTCACCTCAAAAATATGAACCTTATTCATTAGGTAGGAAAACCATTTAGACAGTCGATCGGAGCGTGGTTGTTATTGCGACAGGATTTTGAGTACTTGGGCTTTCAGGATGAATGACGAGTGGAAAGGATTTATGTGAGCTCGTGAGTGTGGGTCTCTTCTTGTTGTTTTAATTTTGGAGGTTTTTGTATTTGTGTTTCTGTGTGTTTTTCTTTTTTTTTTTTTGAATTTGTTTCGATTTTTATTCTTATTATTGTGTGCGGTATATTGTGGGATGAATATTTTTGGTCTTTCTGGAGTGATAATGTGTGAGGAGTTGAGTTTCGCAAGATGTTTCCATTTGTAGTTGAGTGTCACTGTTTGTCAGGTTGATGAGAGCGTGCAACGGGTTTTTTTTGTGTTATCAAAAATCGGAAAGAAGTATCGATTTATTTTTTCATGCTAAATATCCTCAGTGAGATACAGGCAAATGCCTAGTTTACTGGGGATATGACAAATGAAAGGCAACAAACCCAGATCCATTAAAATTATATGTCCAAATCAAATCACCTGTTGTTTTTTACTCAAATTGTGTATATTTCTTGTCATGTGTAATAATAAATAAATAAATAAAAATTCGTATGATACCCTTTTATACATTCAAATAAGTTATGAGAAAATATCACAAATCATAGCACAAATATAACATTGTCTTCGATCCGAATTGAGCTTTTGAGATTAGATGCACTGTAGTAGGTACGGAATCGCACCTGTTAGCTATACTAATACTCGTAAAAAGGCAACAACACTAGAACACGTACACAATAATATTACACTTTCGTTGTACATTATCTGGTTATATGGCGATCTCTTCCAACTAACTAAAGATATGTAGTTAAAGAAAAATCCATACACGATTTATTTTTAATATCGGGTACCGGGCAATATACGAGGCAATGTCTCCCGGGATGGTGTCTTATTAACAAGTCATGTGTCTTATTAACAAGGCAATGGAGGTTGTCAAGTGTGCATTCATATTTTTATCCAATTAGAACCCTTTTATATTTTTTAGACACCATCGGAAATTGAACCTGAAACTTCCAGATAGAACGAATTTAAATTTACGTACAATACTTGGACCAGTGTAGACGGAAGCAATCATACGAGTACATACGAACTACTCGTAAGAGCTAAAGAAAGCCTGATTACTCGAGATTAAAAATAGTTACTAGGGCCAGGTTACTAGACTCATCATAACAGCTGACGAATGCGAGACATATACTCGTAAATTGGTCTTCAAGAGGGTACGGGTACGGGTACCTTGAATAGGTAAGAATGTCCTCCCACCCAAGTTGCAGAACTAGAAGAATGACGCGGTGCGTCTGAATACTCCTGACTGACTGCAGCACTACTGCTCAGAATAGAAGTGGTTGTAGGCGCAATGTGAAGCCAGCCGTAAATTTATATTTTTAAAAGCACCCCAGGATGCAATTAGGTTAAGAATTACCCTACCCTACCCAGCTATACGAGTATTTATCTAGTAACATAGTCGTTTCGGAGTTTTTATCAGCTATGTTTGTTTTAATGAACCATATGTGACGTGAATTTGATTTTGAGCAAGTCGTTAAGATGATGTAAACCAGTGCTCCGCAACCGGTGTGCCGTGGCACACTTGTGTGCCGTGAGCCGGATACAGGTGTGCCGCGGTCAAATTCAATGTACGAGTATTTGACATTTAACAATTTTTCATTATGTATTTAATACACAATAACTGGTGCCAACTGTTGAAAACTGCGTAGTGTGCTTTGTACACACCATGGCCGCACCAAATTAGTCATAGACAAAGAAAAATGACCCTTATGCGCGTCGCTGAAGACTCATGCCTAATTTAATACCTATATATTTTAGCTTTTGGTGTGCCGCGGAATTCTAGGAAGAATTTTGGTGTGTCGTAGGTGAGAAAAGGTGGCAGAGCACTGATGTAAACTAACATCAGACAATTCAAACGCACGCGCCACAAATTCTGAAAGGCTTATACGCTAGCTGATAAGAAAATGTATAATTTTTTTATTATTATCATATTTACACCTGAAATCTTAGTTTTATTCAATCGTACGATACTACTCAAACGAAAAATCCAAACTGACTTTGTGACATATCAAAGAACGTGGCATGAAGACAACATTGTATTGTCTACATGTCACGTTCTTTGATATGTCACATGAATCGAGCATTTATAGGCGAAGTTGACGACAAACACGCCCTGAAGAGGAAAACTGCAACATTTTCGAAACGTCCGCATCATACGCCAAACCACGCGGTACAACACTCGAAAGGCCTTAAACATCTGAAGATACATTGTATCTTCACAATACATATATGTTATGTTATAAAATAAGCTAATTCTAATGTACGAGGCATACCCAGAAAGTAAGTGTACTGAATTTTTGTAGGTTACAATTTTTTTTATTTAAACAAAAAAATTACGTGGTTACCGTAGTACATATGTAAGCTATTTTTCGACATAGTCGCCATTCTTCTCAATGCTGGTGGTGAAGCGGGGTATCAACTTGTTGATGCCTTCCTCGAAGTAGTTTCCCGCCAACCCCTCCTTCCACTTCTCCACCTCCTCCTTTACCTCCTCGTCGGTTGAAAACCTTTTTCCACCCATGTGCAGCTTCAGGGAGGTAAAGAAATAGTAATCTGAAGGTGCTAGCTCAGGGGAATGCGCGGGATGCTTCAGGACATCCCATTTAAACGATCGAGCAGTTCCTTCGTGGCGTTGGCCGTGTGTGGTCTGACTGACTCCCTTTGTCAGCATGCCTCTCCTCTTGTTCTTAATCGCCCTCCGCAATTTTTTTAGGGTCTCACAGTATCTTGCAGAGTTGATGGTATCCCCTTGAGGCATATATTCAATTAAAATTATGCCTTGACAGTCCCAAAACACGGATGCCATGATTTTCTTGGCTGAAATTGTGGTTTTGAACTTTTTGGCGGAGGGTGAAGAGGTGTGACGCCACTGTTGAGACTGCCTTTTGGTTTCAGGCGTGTCCTGGCCATTCTAACGGCTCTTGGTTCCGCCATTCTGGATACGTGTTCGTTCCAGAAGCTTCTTCTCTGTCGTCCCCATCTGACAATATCTTCAACTTCGCACATCTTTTGGATTTCTGTATTTTGTACTAAGGTTTTTGCCAGCGATACTCCTGAGTGTCTTCATTTCGCTGGTTTGAAGGAGATTTTTAGTTCTGACAGTGTCGACTCTGGACTCTATGCTGTATGTCATTATAGGGCGGACACAGGTCTTGTATATCCTCACCTTGCTTTGGATATTCATATGCTTGTTTTTCCAGATACCGTTCTTTAAACATCCGGAAATAACTGCGGCCTTTTGTGATTGTTCAAGCACTTTGCCATAGAGGTCATTATTGTACATTATGCTAGCACCCAAGTATATAAATTTTCTTACTCTTCAATTGGTGCGTCGTTGATCGCCACACTGCATCCAACTTGCTCTCTGGCTAGAGTCATGCATTTAGTCTTGCTGATGGAGATAGACACGTTGTATTTTTTGGAAGCAGTGTGGAATCGATGTAGCATTTGTTGCAGATCTTTCTCTGATTTGGCTATGATGGTGGCATCGTCAGCAAAGCATATGATTTTTAGCATATTGTCGCCCATCTTGTATCCCAGGTTAAGGTCGGCAACTTCTTCTATAATTTTATCCATAACCAAGTTAAATATAAATGGACTTAAACTATCCCGTTGTCTTACTCCGGTTGGTGTTGGAACGTTATTAGAGAGTTCTCCGTCTACGCGAATTCTTGTGGAGCTATTCAGGTTTATGTCTCTTATGGTTTTGACGATGGAGGGTGACACGTTCCTTTCGAGCAAAATGCTTATTACATCTTCCAGTTGGATTATATCAAAGGCCTTGGTCAGATCGATAAAAGCAAGGAAAGCAGTTTGTATTCCAAAGGCTTTTCTTTAATTTGCCGCAGTATGAATATAGCATATGTAGTAGATCTGTTTATTCGGAATCCTTGTTCATCTCTATTTACAATTTGTTCTAATTTTACTCTTAGGATGTTGGTGAAGAGCTTGAGAAATGCGCTTAAAAGAGATATTCCTCTATAGTTACCAGGATTGGATTTTTTTCCTTTTTTGAAGATGGGAATCGTTATACTGGCCCTCCATTCATCTGGTAATGTTGTAGTTTTAAGTATCAAGTTGTAAAGTTTATGGAGACTTTTCGCTAGTTCTTCGCTGCCATATTTTATGAGTTCGTTTGGTATATTATCACTCCCAGGAGTTTTTCTATTTTTGAATCTTTTCATTCCTCGTCTAATTTCACTCTCCTCCAATGTTGTGGGTTCGTTAATCATTTTATCTGGAGTTGCTGGTGGAGATGTGTTGTTAAACAGGTCTCTTAAATATTTTTCCCATTCCGCTAAAGACATCTTGTTAGTTTGAACGTATTCATTTATTGGTTTCTTGTTATATCTTAGCATCTTCCATAATTTATTTTGGGCGCAATAGAGATCACGCTCCATATCTTTGGTGAACTTTCTCCAATATTCTTCTTTTATCTTTCTGATTTCGGAGTTTACCCTGTTTCGAACAGTTACATATTTGGCGTATTGTTCTGTAGAAGGGCTGCTTCGATAAGTCAAGTAACTTTTCTTTTTATCCTCTGCGAGCTGTCGTACATCGTCATTAAACCATGGTTTGGTGTTTTTCTTCGCATCGACATTTATGTTTCTTTTTCCTAGAGCCTCCGTGGCAGCTTTGTCAATTTCTGATTTTATCTTTTTCCATGCTTGATTAACATCATCGGAATCTACTATTGGATTGTCAATGAGATTTTGGGACAGTCTATTTTGATATAATAGACGAGTGCTGTTATTGCCAACGGATTCTATATTGAGTTTGATGCTTATCTTCGGAGGTTAGCGAATTATTTTTGGTATTTAAATACTCAGCTTACAGCTTTCAATACTCAGCTTACTTTCAATACTCAAACTTACTGTTGAATGATAAGTTGAAATGTGAATAACTAAGTGCCTGGCAATCCACCTATATCATAAGTGCCTGGCAATCCACCCGCCAAATTGGTCTTATTGAAGATAAATCATAAGTGCCTGGCAATCCACCCGCCAGATTGATCTTATTGAAGATATATCATAAGTGCCTGGCAATCCACCCGCCAGATTGTTTTTACAACGAAGTGTTCAATGAATATGGTAAATACATAAAACTGCATGTCCCAGTGAATAAATATCATCTGATAATAATATTGAAAGCTTGATTGTTGGGTCTAAATATATGTTAACCCTTCCCTTACGGTGATAAAAATAATACGCGTGTTACGGTGTTGGGTAGTGAGTACGCAATAAAAAATTAGCGATTTTAAATCGAAAAAATAAGAACATTCATAGATAATCCCCTTAATTAATTATAATTGAAGTTAAAAATTATAATAATTGAGATTTATTTGCTGAAAACATTAAAAAACCATCTGGCACCGCTCACGGAACGGGCGTATGTCCAACCTATTTGCAAGCTTAGAAGCTACTAGCGGCGCGGAATACAGTCGCATACCCCGGCGCTTACGCATATGCTTGCGGCGTTGAGGCAATTCAGGTTCTCGCAATTCAGTCTAGTATGCAAGAGTGAGATGCGAATATAGTGTCGCGCTTCCCGCATACTATTCACATATCGTCAATACGAGGCGTTCGCCGCGTTTAAATGCGAATTTGTTTTCGATCTTTACAAAACACCTCGATGTAGTCGATAAATTCTGATTATTATTAATATTATTTTTGAAATCAATGCGTAAATATATTATGGAGGAATACCTAAAATCTTAACCTTGTATTTATTATATTTATAGAGATATTGATGGTTATTAGAAGCAATGTGTAGAAGATACCCAACACAGGGAAGGAAAGGTTAATGTCTGTCGGCCTCGATATTCAATATTTTTGCATCACAAATTCTGTTATGTGACGGGGCAGCACAGAATAAATGCACGAGCTGATAGACACGTCAGGGCTGAACACAATATATTAATGTAAGTATGTGGTCACCCTATTAGGAAATATACTGTATATATTGTATGTTGGGAGAGTGAAACACACTCCACACTCGAGTATCCTTTCCTCAGTACAGAGAGGAAGGATCATCAGTACAGTGGGAAGATAGAGCGGCTGATGAAACATCCCATCAAAATCATATTACCGTGACGTCACATTAGCTCGGGGGAGGGATGCGTTTATTAACCAATAAGCGGGTTTCTTGATCGAATCAATTATTTTAAAGTTTTTTGACTAATTGTAGAACACAGATGAGACATTGGTTTAATATTTCCACCAATTCAGAATATTAGAATATTTAACAATAACATACTTTATCAATTCACTAATTACAATAATTCCTGTTACACGTGTTTCTACCTTCTATCCCAAGGCTCTCTTCAGGCGCAATAATCCCTGTTTGTTACGAAGTCAGACTGGTGTCATGTAACATTGGAAGTATGTGTTATCTATTGACTCAAAGGATTTTTTTGATGAATTTTAAGACATTTCGAATTATTTGGTTATAAATTACTTTTTTTTGTTTTTTTTTCTTACGGATTAGTTAGTATATCTCTCATGTTTCTGAATCCGTTGTTTTATATATTTTCAGACGTATATCATATACAACTTAAACTTTCAATATTTTTGTGATTATGATTTGTCTCTATTATATAGATTATCAATTCTGATTTGTTTTTATATGATACACAACGTTAGTTTTCTTGTATTCTATATTACAATAGTTACTAAGTTTATTTGTGTATCTGTACTTCACAGGCGCAGGCACAGGCACATGCACATGCACATTCGGAACGGATGTTGAATGGATAGGTGACAAAAATCTGGCTTAACAAATTAAAAATGGAAGTATACATATAATGCAAGTATAATTAATAAAGCAAGAAAAGTATAGTTGAACCAAGTGAATTTATTTTTCTTAAGAATAAATAATAAGTGTTTTTTGAGAAGACGTATGAATATGGAAGAGTCGATGAAAATATGCTATGGAAGGTTTGGCACTCTATCTTCTTTGTCTACTACAATAGAGAAAGTAGGTGATGATGTGTGTGTATATGTGTATAGCAAACTTATGACTTACGAGTATATAAGCAAATATTCATCAGACAATTTTAAGCACAGTAGTTCGCCGCTATCCACGGAGGATAGGTTTGTAGGGAATACTGTCGTCGTCGTAAATATTGTGAACATGCACGGTCAACGACCGATGAATCAACCTTTGAATATATACACAGATCACATACCAGAACGTTAATACTGTTTACACGCAAATAATATTTACATCGCATTCCAAGGTAGAAAGAGAACATATCACACCGTCTCGCCGTTTCGACAATAAATATCCTACCCACTGTATTATCCGCAGCGCTTGCGACCACCTCAGCACGCGCAGGAGTGAGATCGAGATATACCTCGGACGCATTCACGCGTCCCGTTCTGAAATTCTATATATACCTACTTATCCGGTAGTATATTGAAACAAAATACCAATAGTAATATTGAAACAAAAGTTGGTTGGTTGGAAGAAATTGCTTTTAAGCAATAGACCGCCATATGTATTCGTATGAAAGTATTGAAATAAAATTAATTAACCCTGATAAGTTTCAAATGTTCCACCTTCAAATTGCGCAAAACATTTTAATTCAAATAACTTGTTAAAATAATATCAGTTTGCAACTGTCAAATATCAGTAAATATATTTCCAAAAGTAATACGAGTATACTGTAGGGAATACCGTCGTCGTCGTAAATATTGTCAATATGCACGGTCAACGACCGATGAATCAACCTTTGAATATGTACAAAGATCACATACCTGAACGTTAATACTGTTTACACGAAAATAATATTTGCGTCGCATTCCACGGTAGAAAGAGAGCGCATCACGTGTCTCACCGTTTCGGCAATAAATACTCTACCCACTATATCATTGGCAACGTCTGCGACCACCTCGGCACGCACAGGAGTGAGATCAAGATATACCGCGGAAGCATTCACGCGCCCCGTTCTGAAATTGTATATATACCTACTTATCGACAAATAAAGAGCACTTGTTATTATTCACTTGACCATTCATCGCTGTTTACTATTTATTGATTATTCACTCTCCCTTTTGTCGCATTCCTGAATCCACGTATTTTATTTTAAATACAAAACAAATCAAAATCATCACGACGTATCAAATTAAGCATCCCGCTAAATTGATGACCCCGAACGAAAAGGAACACAGAATTCGACTAAAGCGAATACAGAGATGTCAACAACATCATCATCAGCACGTCCTACTAGGACACACGCTAAAGGTTCAAAGTCTCTCTGCAGATGGGATGGGGAAATCCGCGAATAATAGCGAACTCCTAAATTACTCGTATCTGAATCTTAAATGTATCTACTCGTATACTAAACAACCATTTTCTATGAATACGAGTACACTGAACGCTCTCGTCTCTGTTTGTTTTCTTACTTAAGCAGTTTGAGGTGCAACAGCAAAACTAGCACGAATTTTGTCTTTTTTTAGCGCTTCCCGAATAAAATATCGGTTTTTACATACTCGTACATGCTAGTACAGAGGTCGGCAAAGTGCGGCTCCGGAGCCACATGCGGCAAAATGGGCTCCTTAAGTGCGGCTCTTGCACAAATATCCACGGGCAAGCACGCAAGACGCGCCGATGATATCAGTAGGGTGTCAACTGCGGGGTACGCGGCGCAGGGGAGACTCGCGCGTTTCAACAAGTCTGATTGACGATGGCCAGCAGTTGCCATGCCAGTCGCTTTGCGAACAGTCTTGTCTACAGTAGTCGGCGCTTATCGTGTCTGCAAGTCGCGCGCGTGTTACAAAGGTACCTTCTTGAAGAATTAAGAATAAGAAGAATATTTTTCCATCCAGCTTCACACCCTACAGATATTTTTGTCATCAATTTAATATGATAATAATTTTGTATTGGTGGCTGTTGAAAAAATTATATTTTGGAATATTTTTATAGGTGCCCTATTTGACATGGCTACCAAAAAGAAGCAAAGAAAAACGGAAGATGAAAACCGTGAATTTCGAGTTGAGTAGACCGAGACCTCTGCGTTTATTCAAAACTTAAATGGCCATCCGACATGTCTTATTTGTAATGAAACATTCGTGCATAACACGAAGTCATATTTGGAGAGACACTTTACAAATAAACATGCGTCATTTAGCACTAAATATCCTGTCGGTGATGCAAGGAAGAAAGCAGTTGAGGAACTTCAGAAGAGACATCAACTTCTGTATTCAATAACTGGATGCAATCTTTCAGCAATATTAATATGGCAAGTTTTGTTGTTAGTCAAGAGATTGCTAAGAGAGGGAAACCATACACAGACGGCGAATACATAAAAAGTTGTTTTATAAAGGCATCCGAAGAGCTATTTCGGGATTTTAAGAACAAAGCAGATATTCTAAAAAAAATTAAAGAGTTACCATTGTCTGCCAAAACAATGAAAGATAGAACAATTAAAATGTGTTCGAATATAACCATCCAGCAAATCGAAGATCTGAAATTGGTTTCGGCTTTATCAATAGCAGTTGACGAGTCTTGTGACATAAATGATACAGCGCAAGTTTCGCTTTTTGTAAGATTTATTTCTCATACAGGTCATAAATAAGAACTTTTAGGATTATTGCCACTAAAAAGGTCAGACGCGTGAAGAGGATATCGCAAATGCTGTAATTGAATGTATGGATAAACGTGTCGATTTCAACAGACGGGGCTAAAACTTTGACCAGCGCGTAAGAAAGGGGTTTGTTGCTATTTTGAAAGAACAAAATAATCACGAGATACTTTCTTACCATTGCATCATTCATCAAGAAGCGCTTTGTGCGCAGACATTTCCAGAAGAAATTTGTCAAGTTATGGAATTGGTGATTACGATTATCAACTCCATTTTAGCTAAAGCTCTTAATCATCGCCAATTCAAAGAATTTTCAGTTGAAATGGAGAGTGAGTACGATGATCTTCTGCTTTATAACAAGGTACGTTGGTTAACAAGAGGGAACGTTTTAAAACGTTTCGAATCCCTATTACCAGATATCAAAGCATTTCTTCTTGAGAAGGGTGTTCAATATCCAGAACTAACAGACGATCAGTGGATCCAACATTTTTATGTCATGGTGTTCACGCCATAGCGTGACGTAAATTTGCTGTTCCGCTCGTGGGCTGCTATGTCCTCACTCCTGGCCCTGATGCGCGCGGGCCGCCATATTATCGCCGCCAGCCGTGCCGCGCGATCGAATATTGTTCACACCTGTCTTAATTTATAGTATTGCCGCGTGTGACGGTTTTAACTCGACGACCATATTCCGCTCGTCTCGTCCACTTGCGCTTAGACCACGGGGGGACATCTCGGACCGGGCCAGCCGCCGGCGGCCCGGTTCATCAACGACGAACCAGTGCGAATGGGTTCTCAACTAGCAACCAATACGCTTCATCACCAGAAGAATCTTACGAACAAATTCACCAAACGCGGCGACGCTCCAAGAGTTCTGGAAGATCAGCCGAGACCTCCGAATCCCGGTACCAACACCCGTGAGTACCATTCCTTTATTTCCATTATTTCCAGTTTGGCTTTCGCCAAGAATCGCCAAGAAAATAATTCATCTATTGACAAACACTATTTCAAAACAACTATTTTAAATATGAGGGAAGCATTTCTCAGCAGGTTTCAGGAATTTAAAAACAGCAGAGCGACCTTAACATTTGTTAAACACCGTCTTAATGCTACTTTAGCGTGATGCTTAATTTGATACGTCATGATGATCTTGATTTGTTTGTATTTAAAATAAAATACAAAATTCAGGAATGCGATAAAAGTGAGAGTGAATAATCGATAAATAGTAAACAGCGATGAATGGTCAAGTGAATAATAACAAGTCAAATGATTAACAATAAGTGACCTTTATTCAACGATAAGTAGGTATATATAGATTTTCAGAACGGGGCGCGTGAATGCGTCAGCCGTATATCCCCATCTCACTCCTGTGCATGACAAGGCGTATGCAGACGTTGCGAACAATGTAGTGGGTAGGATATTTTATTTGTCAAAACGGCGAGACGAAGCGTAAATATTATTTGTGAGTACACATTGACGTTTCTAGTATGTGACAATTGTAGATTGTTCAGAGGTTGATTCATCGGTCTTTGACCCTGTATGTTTACAATTTATTTTGACAACAAATTATGTTTGACAATTATTTATTTAGGGACGTAGGTATCCTACACTACGATAACAGATTTGAAATTTTGTCCTTTTGGCATTGACATTGGTAACTTTGAAATACAATTGCTGGATTTAAAAAAACAAGGAAATATGGAGCTCTAAATTTGAACGTCTTTGTGTTGATTTGGAAATATTGGAGAAGAACAAATGTGAGCTTAGTTCACAACACAAGTGGTCTGCTTTGAAAGACCTGGAGAAGGAAGACATGATCATCTTCAACGCCTGGAATAATATTCCTACCTGACTCTTATGATCAGTTGAAAAAACTCGCGTTTGCTATTCTTTCCCTTTTCAGTTCTACATATTCATGCGAACAATCGTTTTCAAGCATGAACTTTATCAAGAGTAAACTGAGAAGTCAAGCATGAACTTTATCAAGAGTAATCTTATTGATGAGAGCCTGGAATCATGCCTAAAATTAAGAATAACAACATACTACAAACCTGACTTACTTAAACTTTCCAAGGAGATGCAAGGACATTGTTCGCATTAAGTGTTTGTCAGTCATTGTCATGATTTATATGTATGGATTCCTTAATTACATAATATTTTTTATCAAAGAATAAAATTGTTATTAAGTACGAAATCAAGTTTTATTCAGTGTACCAGTAATTTAATGAAGTGCTAAAATTATAATAAAGGTTTGCTAAATTAATAAACAGATTTGGCTCTCAAATTTTTTTTTAATCGTTGTAATGTACATATTTGGCTCTTTGGCTAATAAGTTTGCCGACCACTGTGCTAGAACATTATTTTCTTTCTTTTTTTTACCACTTATTATTAGACCTTTCGATAGCTCCTGCTTTTTTAATGTATTCTCTTTTTAATGTGTTCTTGAAATGTGTCTAAATATATTATGTACATAACATACTATGTTGCTATCAATGAACCTGTTTTTATTTATTTATTATTTATTGCAAATACTCTACGACAGTGCTCCGCAATCGGTGTGTCGTGGCACACTGGTGTGCCGTGAGCCGGATACAGGTGTGCCGCGGTCAAATTCAATGTACGAGTATTTGACATTTTACAATTTTTCATTATGTATTTAATACACAATAACTGGTGCCAACTGTTGAAAACTGCGTAGTGTGCTTTGTACACACCATGGCCGCACCAAATTAGTCATAGACAAAGAAAAATGACCCTTATGCGCGTCGCTGAAGACTCATGCCTAATTTAATACCTATATATTTTAGCTTTTGGTGTGCCGCGGAATTCTAGGAAGAATTTTGGTGTGTCGTAGGTGAGAAAAGGTTGCAGAGCACTGCTCTACGAGGTCTATTTGCAGTCTCTGAATCACTTATCTAGCATTTCGGAGGTATTATTATAGATGAGGGTTATTTGAACAAAAATACCGAGACACCGGGAATGATGCCGATCACGGCGAGAGATGAAGTACGACTGATCACGTGGATGACTTCAGATAAACCTTCGTATCTTTGATAGGCACGCCTTTGTTAGTAGAACTGATTCTGCGCGAGATTCCCAAAATCGTGAATACTGATTCAGTGGTTATCGAGGGACGACTGTACGAGTACAATCTAATATTTCTCTTACTTTTATAAGTTAAAACTATGTTTTGTTATGACTTACTCGTATAATGTTGTGGTTTGACTTACTCGTATAATGTTGACTTTGCGAAAACCTTGTATTTTTAAACGTCAGGGCTTATTTGTAGTCGTTATTTGAAGTCGACATGAATGCAAACACACACGACGAACTGCAATGTTTCCGAAACGTTGGCACGATAAGCTAAACTACGCGGTAAAACACTCCGAAATAGTATAACTCAAGTTATAAATACGAGTAGACTACTCGTACATAAATGGTGATATTACGAGAGTTAATAGATTTTTTTTTAAATCTTATAAATCGACCAA
The DNA here is from genome assembly GCA_949825065.1 of Odontocerum albicorne. NCBI lineage: Eukaryota > Metazoa > Arthropoda > Insecta > Trichoptera > Odontoceridae > Odontocerum > Odontocerum albicorne. The sequence goes on along the minus strand of OX463851.1, from coordinate 1,203,131 downwards.
ATAACAAGTTTTTTTTTATTATTTCGTTATGCACGATACAGCGCTTACAATTGAAATGGTTTAAAAGACGAATCGAAGAGTATAAGCACACAATAATGTAAAAATCCATCATTTTTTTGGTAAAAAGAACCCTTTCAATAATGTGATGAATTGGTGGCATTCTTTAATTATACATTTCTAATATTTATCTTCAATACTTCAATATACTTTGATGAAACAAACACATTTTTTATTTGTATATTTTAATCCAAATTTATCACATACCCAATTCCAACTGCATCGTAATATCAACAACCACATCAACATCGTGTCCAACAACTTCTCACCACACGCTCTATATACGCATCAATCATTCACTTAAACCTATGTGGAGAGTTCCAAAATCTCCTCACTCCAGACTCTTCTTCTGTCAAAGATTCACCTCGTTGGATATTTTTTTACATTTCAAAAATCGACATATTTCCTCACAAATGTATTGTAAATACGTACCACACAATTGTCCTCCTAAATGACGTACGGGATCGAAAACCGATTATGTGCAGTAGTCGAAAACAGATTCTAAAAATGATCATGTACCTATTATTAGTGATTTAATAACTATCTTACGAACATCGAGTAGTTAGTTCAAACTCATTGAAAGGTGTTGATGATGGTAACGAACCGATTTTTGAGGAGACGTTTATTCAAGCCTTTGAGCCCTACACAAAGTTTCGATAGTAGATCGATACGCACCATCCCTAAATTCATGGCCTAGTTGGTAAAGACGTTCGACTTATGCCCGGGGGTTTCAAAGTTCAATTGCCGATGGTACCTTAAATAAATCAAATAATCCCAGTCTGATAAAAGAGTTCGTCTGATAGCAATACTCAAAGCCGATAGACGATTACAATTATTGTTGCCCCTTCACACGTGGCAGTATTGCTAACACACTGTGATTACGAACAACGAGTTACTCATGTGACTCATGTCCATACCCATGCGGGCGGTTCTAAACCCGAAAGCTCGATTACTGTGGTGGAAAATGTTTTCTCCCCGCCACGCTTTTCAATATGTCTGAATCAATTAAGATATGTTGAAGATATACCATACGAATGAATAAGTGAAAACTCGTAAATATTAAAAAAATGTAGTATAAAAAACATCGTTTTATATTTAAAGTTCTTCAAACGACGTATTTATACCATTTCGTCAACCAATCCAGCATGAAAGGGTAGCGAACAGAGTTGTAATGATTTCCTCGACAATGAACAATCAATTTATTATAATTTATTCAATAAACAGTGCGTCTGATTCCGGCCAGATCCCCTCCCCGAGTGGACCTGAGACTGTGCTGTGAGGAAGGAGGAGAGAGCTGCCGAGGATCTGACGGAGCAAGACCACCTAAGTTTATACGTCTAACTTTCCCAATATCCGATTCTTTGAATCCCTCCACATTTTGAATAGGGTGACCGTCTTGTCTTACTTGAGTACTAAGATCCTTCTAAATTCAGTTACTGGTTCTATTTAGTTATTTTACTGGAATTTGTTGAATATTAGAAAAGATGTTTGTTTCACTTTGTGGTGTCATATTTAGATTTTTTTTATTAAATAAATGAAACACTAATTTTTATACACCCGTCCTCCTCTCCTGTACGTATTACAATTAGAAAAAATGTATTTTAGACATAATTTAGTTCAACTTCACCTGGCGAGGAAGACGGAGATACGAGTATCTGACACCGGGAGTGAAATCAAATAAAACAGTGGTGAATACAAAATAAAAAATAAGCCTTTTATTTAACAAAAATATTTTACTTCAAGTCTGAAAAGTGTATCCTTAAACAATTTCGGTTGTATCCTTAAATTGAATTGAAAATTGTATCCTTAAACAATGATAGGTTTTCGGTAATTTTTGCCCAAAAATTACCGAAAACCTATCATCATTTGTTACATAATATACCAACTGTGAAAAAAAGTACCAGCGACAAACAACAAAATATCTGTGCCCCAAGTAACCAAGCAAACAATCAGCACGACACAGAAACTAGCGCCTCTACCGATGACCAGGGTAACCAAGGTATCCAAGGTAACCAAGGTAACCCAGGTAACCAAGCTAACAATCAGCACGACACAGAAACTAACGCCTCTACCGACCAGAACTCGAAACGATCAGTAAGAAAACGACGAGCATACCGAGAGGTTATCCGTCAAAAGTCTGAAGATGAGTACCCAGGTGTACTCGAAACGTCACATAAATGACAAAGTACGCGATGTACCCGAAAATTAACAAAAATATTTATTACCCCATCGTGAAAATTTATACCTAAACATATATATGTATGTATATATATATATATATATATATATATATATATATATATATATATATATATATATATATATATATATATATATATATATATATATATATATATATATATATATATATATATATATATATATATATATATATATATATATATATATATATATATATATATATATATATATATATATATATATATATATATATATATATATATATATATATATATATATATATATATATATATATATATATATATATATATATATATATATATATATATATATATATATATATATATATATATATATATATATATATATATATATATATATATATATATATATATATATATATATATATATATATATATATATATATATATATATATATATATATATATATATATATATATATATATATATATATATATATATATATATATATATATATATATATATATATATATATATATATATATATATATATATATATATATATATATATATATATATATATATATATATATATATATATATATATATATATATATATATATATATATATATATATATATATATATATATATATATATATATATATATATATATATATATATATATATATATATATATATATATATATATATATATATATATATATATATATATATATATATATATATATATATATATATATATATATATATATATATATATATATATATATATATATATATATATATATATATATATATATATATATATATATATATATATATATATATTAGGTCCTTACATATGAAATTGGCGTTTTGCCGTACTGGCAACTTTGATCTCAAATATCTTCTCTTTGGTTAGGAATTCCAAATTAAAATTTATACAGCTATTTACTCAAGTATTTGTGTTTCGAAAATTATAATTCATTTGTTTTTTCCTCAATTGTTTTTTTTCTTTGCGTCACTCAGTTTACAAAATGGAAAACTTGAAATATCGCGTTATTTACGAGTACGAGTTCCACCGTGGCACCAGTGCTGCAGAAACGGCTCGAAGGATTAATGATGTGTATGGCGACGGTGCCGCAAAAGAAAACACAGTGCGTTTTTGGTTCCAACGTTTTCGTTCTGGAAATTTCGACCTGCAGAATAAGCCCCGTGGACGGCCGGAGACCAAAGTTGATAATGAAGAATTGAAGGCTATTGTGGAAGCGGATCCATCGCAAACCACGTCCGAGTTAGCTGCAGGCTGCGGTGTTAGTGATAAAACTGTTTTAATCCACTTGAAGCAAATTGGGAAGGTGAAAAAGCTTGAAAGGTGGGTACCTCACGAATTGAGTGAAGCAAATCAACAAACGCGCGTTGACTGCTGCGTTGCATTACTCAACCGGCACAATAATGAAGGGATTTTGAATCGAATCATTACCTGTGATGAAAAGTGGATCCTGTATGATAATCGGAAGCGCTCATCGCAATGGCTGAACCCTGCCGAACCAGCCAAACCATGCCCCAAGCGAAAATTGACTCCAAAAAAGTTACTTGTGAGCGTTTGGTGGACTAGTGCTGGTGTCGTTCACTACAGCTTTCTTAAATCTGGCCAGACGATTACGGCAGATGTCTATTGTCAGCAACTGCAAACCATGATGGAAAAGCTAGCTGCTAAACAACCGAGGCTGGTTAATCGCTCTAGGCCACTGCTGCTTCATGATAACGCTAGACCACACACTGCACAACAGACGGCTACCAAATTAGAAGAGCTTCAATTGGAATGTCTAAGACATCCACCGTACTCTCCGGACCTTGCCCCAACAGATTACTATTTTTTTCGAAATTTGGATAACTTCTTGCAAGGGAAAAAATTCAACTCCGATGGGGCAGTCCAAACCGACTTCAAAGATTTTATTGATTCCCGTCCGAATGGTTTTTTTAGTAAAGGGATCGATGAACTACCTATGAGATGGCAAAAGTGCATAGATAGCAATGGTACATACTTTGATTAAATAAATATATTATATTAAAAAAAAATCAACTTTATGTTCCTCCCAAACAAAACGCCAATTTCATATGTAAGGACCTAATATATATATATATATATATATATATATATATATATATATATATATATATATATATATATATATATATATATATATATATATATATATATATATATATATATATATATATATATATATATATATATATATATATATATATATATATATATATATATATATATATATATATATATATATATATATATATATATATATATATATATATATATATATATATATATATATATATATATATATATATATATATATATATATATATATATATATATATATATATATATATATATATATATATATATATATATATATATATATATATATATATATATATATATATATATATATATATATATATATATATATATATATATATATATATATATATATATATATATATATATATATATATATATATATATATATATATATATATATATATATATATATATATATATATATATATATATATATATATATATATATATATATATATATATATATATATATATATATATATATATATATATATATATATATATATATATATATATATATATATATATATATATATATATATATATATATATATATATATATATATATATATATATATATATATATATATATATATATATATATATATATATATATATATATATATATATATATATATATATATATATATATATATATATATATATATATATATATATATATATATATATATATATATATATATATATATATATATATATATATATATATATATATATATATATATATATATATATATATATATATATATATATATATATATATATATATATATATATATATATATATATATATATATATATATATATATATATATATATATATATATATATATATATATATATATATATATATATATATATATATATTATATATATATATATATATATATATATATATATATATATATATATATATATATATATATATATATATATATATATATATATATATATATAATATATATATATATATATATATATATATATATATATATATATATATATATATATATATATATATATATATATATATATATATATATATATATATATATATATATATATATATATATATATATATATATATATATATATATATATATATATATATATATATATATATATATATATATATATATATATATATATATATATATATATATATATATATATATATATATATATATATATATATATATATATATATATATATATATATATATATATATATATATATATATATATATATATATATATATATATATATATATATATATATATATATATATATATATATATATATATATATATATATATATATATATATATATATATATATATATATATATATATATATATATATATATATATATATATATATATATATATATATATATATATATATATATATATATATATATATATATATATATATATATATATATATATATATATATATATATATATATATATATATATATATATATATATATATATATATATATATATATATATATATATATATATATATATATATATATATATATATATATATATATATATATATGATTTTTTGTTTGGTTTTAGCGAAGGGTTTATATGTGTATTTTAGGTTTTCAGTTACTTCGCGAACTGAAAACAGTTCGCGAAGTATTCCAGTGATTTGGGCAACGCGCGTTGCTAAACTTAGCTTAAGTGTCTTAGTAGTTTGAGAACAACTGTAGAGTAACCATATTACTACTCTTTAGTTAGCCGTTTGAATTCTATTTCAAATCTAAAAAGCTATAGTTTTTTTAATTAGTTTTTTTAATCATCCAGATATTTTGCCCTTGTATCACAGAATGGATGGTTCCCCGAAAGTTTTATTTGTCGCTGAGAGCCATCTGTTATTTGTTTCAGAATGACTCTTACGCGGAGTCCGTCCCCAAATGTTAACTGCCTAAAGTATAAAAACTTGAGCCAATGAAGGAACTCCGCCAGATATACGCTCACAAACATACTTTCCCAATCTTTAAACTTCTACAGTGAATACCGGATCGTTTCTTTATGTCTCTTAAATAAAACTCTCTTTATTGTATTGGAGAATGTATAGCTTTCTTACTCTATTTTTATCAATAAGAAAACAAAATGTAAACCTGCAGTATTTTTTAAATTTTATTTAATGAAATAAAAATAATATACCGGTAATTAACGTATCATATATCCTTGAATCAAGGTTTCATTCCCAATAGTGGAAACAAAATGAGATTCACAGTTTTTTTTTTACCAAATGTGGTAGTTCTTGCTCGTAATTAAAATAATCGAGAACTGTTTAAAACTGTGAAGCTTCGCAAGTTGAAATGTCTCGATCATATAATGAGAGACACAATATATGTACATTATTATACAAGTAATCATCCAGGGAAAAATAAATTGCAAACGAGGTCGACGACAATGCTGCATCTCTTGGAATAAGAACTTGTGGGATTGGTTTGGGTGCAGTTCTACTAAGTTATTCCGGGCTGCAGACAATAAGATAGGGATTATTACCCTGATAATTAATGGTCAGTCTCCGATAAGAAGTCTCCTCCAACCAGACCACAGTGTACGGTGTTAGGTTGTGTAGCTTCTGCACGCCTCCTGAGAAGGCATCCAGTGGGCAGCTGCGTATGATTTATTCCATGGTCTGGATTTCCCCGCAATTGCAAAAATGCGACTATGTTAAACCCCACTTGCGTATATCATATGTAGCGCGGTTCACTCTGCACCTGATCTTATTTAGAATACACCACTCATTCCAGAAAAGGGAAACCTCAGGCAACCCTACTTTCAACCCACAAGTTGCTTGTATTTTCCCTCCAACGGGGCCACCATTTATCGACGACCGACTTGATGTCTATTTGCTGCAGAATCTTTCAGATTAGATGGCGGGAGACACGATAAAGGGCGTTCGATTTAAATAAATTCAACTTTTGGGTATTTCAATGAAAAAGGAAAAGAAACAAATAGAACATATGTTAGTTATCCAATCTCACGAACAGCTGTAACTTTTATTCATTGGGTTAAGATTTATTGGGCTGTTATGATATATACAATTTGTCTTATGTTATGTAGAATATGTAACCATTTGAGTAAATAAATATCTTAAATGGATTAATCAGAGTATTGCATTTATCTGACTTGCTTGACTCTTTTGTTACTTGCTTTTAGCCCTGTCTATAGTCTATATACTCGTATTATATGACACGAATAAAATGATGACCTCCGTGGCCTAGTTAATAAGATGCATGTCTTCCAGTCCGAGGTCCAGGGTTCGATTCTAGTCTGCCTTTCAATTGAGGCTTATTTAACACATTTTTAGTTGAATCAAAGAGATTGCCTTATGGTAATTAACTAGCCAGATTATTCTGCGCAGAATAAAAGTTTTAATGTAACACAATACAATACAATGACCCACTTCCCGATATCGGTTAACACAATACAATACAATGACCCACTTCCCGATCTCGATTAACATAATACAATACAATGACCCACTTCCCGATCTCTGTTAACATAATACAATACAATGACCCACTTCCCGATCTCTGTTAACACAATAAAATACAATGACCCACTTCCCGATCTCTGTTAACATAATACAATACAATGACCCATTTCCCGATCTCTGTTAACACAATAAAATACAATGACCCTCTTCCCGATCTCTGTTTACACCAGGGCTGTGGAGTCGGAGTCGGAGTCGTTGAGTCGGAACATTTTAGGCGGAGTCGGAGTCGGAAAAAATCGACCGACTCCGACTCCGTTTAATTATTTTAACATTTTCTTTAATGAATAACGTTACGGTATGTGTTAACCAGTTAACCTCTCATCGTTTCATGCCTGATACTATGCAGACTTTTATAATCGCAATAAACCCCAAAAGGGGATTACGTTCAGTTTACAGTTTTTACAAAATTAGATATAAAAACAGCAATACTGCGATATCCTGAAATTATTCAAGATTTAGCGCTGACCGTCACGGCCTTACCACTTACCACCTACACAAGTTTCGGTAGAGCGGTTATTTTCCACGCTTAAAATTATTAAATCAGATTTAAGAGCTTCCATAAATCTTGACTTAATAGAAGCAATTCTTTTTTTGAGATCTAATTCCATTTAGACCACGAATAGGAAATAACATTTATATAAAGTATATTTACTTTCAATAATCTTATCTTGTGTTCTATTCAATATTGAATCCAAATAATAATAAACAATATTAATAAGATTTAGTTAACGTATGAAAACAAATGAAGCAACCTTTTTAATTTATTTTAAAGTGTTTTCTTATTTTTTTTTATACCTACCTGTGTTTTTTTTCTAATTATTTTAAAAATATCATTTAATTATTTTTTTAAATATTAATATATATTTTTAATATTATTTTAGTGTGAAGATATTGCTTAATGCGTATTGTTTATATATTTTTTTATAAAATTGTTTCATTTGTGTACGAATATAATTAATTTTTAATTTATACCTGTATCCATTATTAATAAGTCAATATAAATACATAAGGTAAACGCAGTAAATTATAAAATAAAATAAAAATTGAAGTCAGAGTCAAGAGTAGGAGTCGGAGTTAGAGTCGGAGTCGAAGTCGGAGTCGGTGTCGGTGTCGGAGTATAAAATAAAGCCGGAGTCGGAGTCGGTAAATTTTCATCCGACTCCACACCCCTGGTTTACACAATATAATACAATGACTCACTTCCCAATCTCTGTTAACACAATACAATACAATGACCCATTACCCGATCTCGGTCAACACAATACAATACAATGACCCACTTCCCCATCTCGGTTAACACAATACAATACATTGTCCCACTTCCCGATCTCGGTTAACACAATACAATACAATGACCCACTTCCCGATCTCTGTTAACACAATACAATACAATGACCCACTTCCCGATCTCTGTTAACACAATAAAATACAATGACCCACTTCCCGATCTCTGTTTACACAATATAATATAATGACTCACTTCCCAATCTCTGTTAACACAATACAATACAATGACCCACTTCCCGATCTCGGTTAACACAATACAATACAATGACCCACTTCCCGATCTCGGTTAACACAATACAATACAATGACCCACTTCCCGATCTCGGTTAACACAATACAATACAATGACCCACTTCCCGATCTCTGTTAACACAATAAAATACAATGACTCACTTCCCAATCTCGGTTAACACAATACAATACAATGACCCACTTCCCGATCTCGGTTAACACAATACAATACAATGACCCACTTCCCGATCTCGGTTAACACAATACAATACAATGACCCACTTCCCGATCTCGGTTAACATAATACAATACAATGACCCACTTCCCGATCTCTGTTAAATATCTCAAGAAGTATTGCAATGAAAAAGTTTAAAAACCTAATACATAGGCTAGAGCCACACATTTTACAATATTCACCACAACGGTAGTGTATTTTATTAAATGGTTTACTATGAGGTCTACACTTTAGAAACTGCTGTATTAGTGGGATTCCCCTTTATCCAACTGAACCACCCGAGAGTCGTACGAGATCATTTCAATAATACAGATGTTTTTAGACTCGCGTTTTTTTTTTGCCAATTCAGTCGCAGACAAATATTTGTTTTGCATAAAAAAGTAATATAATTTCCATTGAAAGAGTTGTAAAGTATTGACAAGCAAAGGAACTATTCAATTTATTGGAAAAAAAAGAGTATAACTTTAGATACTTAAAACTTTTACTTATTGCCACAGTAATGTCCTTCCTTAGATATTTTTTGAGACAATAAATAAAGTGATTTGATTTGCTATCCACAGTGCAAACATTGGATTAAAAAGCTGATTAAAAGTGTAATAAAATCGTGCGTCGTACGAGTATTACACTTTTGTTATATAGGTATACGTGTACAGTACAAACAATACGAGTACAAACAGTTGTCATTTGGCAAATTCTCAACAAACCAGAAATAAATATTTAAGATGCATTAAGTGAAAACTATACTGCAATATAAACTAAAAAATCTGGGTACCAATGGGATTTGAACCCGCATCCCCAGAGCTGAAAGACAAACGTTTTACCAACTAGGTCACGGAAGTTTTAGTTGGTAAGAGGTAAAATAAATTGGGTTCCAAGGCGAATCAACCCGTAATCCCCCGGAGTTTCTTCCTATGGTACTCTTCAAAACGTCCCCACCAATGGAGCGGTCAAGTCGAGCGGTCAAGCGAGACTATATGATAACTCTGGGAGATTATGATTAATCGTCGACCTCATTAATCAAGCCTTCAGATTTAGTACCACTGTGGTGAGAACGTTACTCGCGATCCGTCGTTGTACATGTTGGCAATACTAGCAAATGCAGACACGAGAATAACTTTGAGAGATTATGATATATCTTCGACCTCATTAATCAAGCCTTCAGATTTAGTACCACTGTGGTAAGAACGTTACTCGCGATCCGTCGTTGTACATGTTGGCAATACTAGCAAATGCAGACACGAGAATAACTTTGAGAGATTATGATTAATCGTCGACCTCATTAATCAAGCCTTCAGATTTAGTACCACTGTGGTAAGAACGTTACTCGCGATCCGTCGTTGTACATGTTGGCAATACTAGCAAATGCAGACACGAGAATAACTTTGAGAGATTATGATTAATCGTCGACCTCATTAATCAAGCCTTCAGATTTAGTACCACTGTGGTTAGAACGTTACTCGCGATCCGTCGTTGTACATGTTGGCAATACTAGCAAATGCAGACTCGAGAATAACGTTGGGAGATTATGATATATCGTCGACCTCATTAATCAAGCCTTCAGATTTAGTACCACTGTGGTGAGAACGTTACTCGCGATCCGTCGTTGTACATGTTGGCAATACTAGCAAATGCAGACTCGAGAATAACTTTGGGAGATTATGATATATCGTCGACCTCATTAATCAAGCCTTCAGATTTAGTACCACTGTGGTGAGAACGTTACTCGCGATCCGTCGTTGTACATGTTGGCAATACTAGCAAATGCAGACACGAGAATAACTTTGAGAGATTATGATATATCTTCGACCTCATTAATCAAGCCTTCAGATTTAGTACCACTGTGGTGAGAACGTTACTCGCGATCCGTCGTTGTACATGTTGGCAATACTAGCAAATGCAGACACGAGAATAACTTTGAGAGATTATGATTAATCGTCGACCTCATTAATCAAGCCTTCAGATTTAGTACCACTGTGGTAAGAACGTTACTCGCGATCCGTCGTTGTACATGTTGGCAATACTAGCAAATGCAGACTCGAGAATAACTTTGGGAGATTATGATATATCTTCGACCTCATTAATCAAGCCTTCAGATTTAGTACCACTGTGGTGAGAACGTTATTCGCGATCCGTCGTTGTACATGTTGACAATACTAACAAATGCAAACTCGATAATAACTTTGGGAGATTATGATATATCGTCGACCTCATTAATCAAGCCTTTAGATTTAGTACTACTGTGGTGTTACTCGTGAACGTTACTCGCGATCCATTGTTGTACATGTTGGCAATGCAGAGACTTGACAATAACCTCGTCGACAGAATCTGATCTATACAGATTCCATGTTTATATTTTATTTTTATACCTATCGAGAATCAAACCTTGCGTCATTATTTTTCAGTTCACGCTGTTTTTTTGACCTACACTAAAATTTTACGTCATATGTGACCTAGTAGGAAAGCTTCGCAAACGGTTTGATTCGGAGTGAATTGGTAAACCGGTTTGGGGTTTGGACTCCCTATAGTACCCGTAAAAATGTTATTATCTAGGATTACCAAATATTTATTTTCGCATTTTTTGATTGGTTGAATTTGACATGTGAGAATTATTCCACCAGTTTGTTATTATGCAACGAAAGTGAAACAAAAAAAAACAAGAAAAATAAACAAACTACTCGTTTATTCGTGTTCGAATTAACCGGATTCGTGTCAACCGGGTTACGGATTACGTCATTCACAACAGGATATTCAATTTTTTTTATACCATTTTAAAATATTTTAAAATAAATAAGATTTTTTAACTGCCCTAGTCCATTCGCAAAAAGGTTTATGTGACCCCGGGTAATCGAGAGTCTACGATATTACTTTGAGTTTTTCGTACATTTTTAAAACATTTGAAAAGAACTGTAGCGTCTTTATTAGCTTTTTATCAAACGACATAGGAATTGTATTTCTATAGAATTTATTTTACATGACAAATTTATATAATAAGATATTTTTTTATAACCATAATTTAACAAAGCGCTGTTTTCAACCATTAAGATCACTCAAAGAACGCTTCCTAACTAGCTCAAACTCAATCTACGAGCATTAGCTTATAGAATATGTAAAGACGACAAGTGACTTTTCTAGTCTACTGAGAACTTTTTAAATTTTGAAAGTTGTCTCTGAAGACTGTTTCATAGAGGAGATACCGCTACTTGAAACGCTCTGTTGAAGTATACAGGGAATCTGGGAAATGCCAAATGCAGGGAATCTGAAGAGTCAAAGTATTCGCGGCGCTCAACGTTAACCTGAGAGGAGATTCGGAGATCTCTTTCCATCTAAAACAATCCTGGGAATCTCGAGGAAACTGATTGTTGATCGCTTTGAAAACTATAACTTCAACCTTATGTTTCCCGCTGCTCAGTTTTCAACTATCCAAGTCTTTTACGTTATGGAGTATATGAAATATACTCGTACATAATATATGAAAAATATGATAGGTGTCATAAATTTTCACGTGAACATACTCAATTTATATGGATCTGGGTTTGTTGACTGTTATATCTCGTGATCCCACTTATTAAGTAATTTCACGTGAACATACTCAATTTATATGGATCTGGGTTTGTTGACTGTTATATCTCGTGATCCCACTAATTAAGTAATTTCACGTGAACATACTCAATTTATATGGATCTGGGTTTGTTGACTGTTATATCTCGTGATCCCACTAATTAAGTAATATCACGTGAACATACTCAATTTATATGGATCTGAGTTTGTTGACTGTTATATCTCGTGATCCCACTAATTAAGTAATTTCACGTGAACATACTCAATTTATATGGATCTGGGTTTGTTGACTGTTATATCTCGTGATCCCACTAATTAAGTAATTTCACGTGAACATGCTCAATTTATATGGATCTGGGTTTGTTGACTGTTATATCTCGTGATCCCACTGATTAAGTAATTTCATACTCAATTTATATGGATCTGAGTTTGTTGACTGTTATATCTCGTGATCTCACTAATTAAGTAATGTCACGTGAACATACTCAATTTATATGGATCTGGGTTTGTTGACTGTTATATCTCGTGATCCCACTAATTAAGTAATTTCACGTGAACATACTCAATTTATATGGATCTGGGTTTGTTGACTGTTATATCTCGTGATCCCACTAATTAAGTAATATCACGTGAACATACTCAATTTATATGGATCTGAGTTTGTTGACTGTTATATCTCGTGATCCTACTAATTAAGTAATTTCACGTGAACATACTCAATTTATATGGATCTGGGTTTGTTGACTGTTATATCTCGTGATCCCACTAATTAAGTAATTTCACGTGAACATGCTCAATTTATATGGATCTGGGTTTGTTGACTGTTATATCTCGTGATCCCACTGATTAAGTAATTTCATACTCAATTTATATGGATCTGAGTTTGTTGACTGTTATATCTCGTGATCTCACTAATTAAGTAATGTCACGTGAACATACTCAATTTATATGGATCGGGGTTTGTTGACTGTTATATCTCGTGATCCCACTAATTAAGTAATTTCACGTGAACATACTCAATTTATATGGATCTGGGTTTGTTGACTGTTATATCTCGTGATCCCACTAGTTAAGTAATTTCACGTGAACATACTCAATTTATATGGATCTGGGTTTGTTGACTGTTATATCTCGTGATCCCACTAATTAAGTAATTTCACGTGAACATACTCAATTTATATGGATCTGGGTTTGTTGACTGTTATATCTCGTGATCCCACTAATTAAGTAATTTCACGTGAACATACTCAATTTATATGGATCTGGGTTTGTTGACTGTTATATCTCGTGATCCCACAGATTAAGTAATTTCATACTCAATTTATATGGATCTGAGTTTGTTGACTGTTATATCTCGTGATCCCACTAATTAAGTAATTTCACGTGAACATACTCAATTTATATGGATCTGGGTTTGTTGACTGTTATATCTCGTGATCCCACTAATTAAGTCATTTTTCCTTTGCGTGTATCTTATGTTACTGTGGACATATAAATATTAAAAAACGTTTCGTACTTTTTAACGATTGTTGATGATTATTTCATTTATTCCTCAAAAACGTTTATAACCTTGTTTAACTGTGAAACTAAGTACCACGTGAGTCAACCCTTATCGTTTTGCATATTAATAATTACAATAAATTAGCTGCCCCTCTACAATTTCATCAAAACATTCATTGGGAACATATTTAATAAATTAGGACTGCTTAAAATATAAAAAAACAGTCGTTTTTAATTAAAAGGTCGTCGAAGTATGTTAGCTCGCTAAATAATCAATTTATATTTGCAAGTTGATAAGAAATTTCACCAAGATTGAAATAAAACAGAACAAGATATTGTATAATATATTAATCGGTGACATTTTTCGAGGAATAATCAATCAAACTTTCCCTCTGTTGAATTTATGGCTGCGTAATTCGATATTCGTGATATGTTAAAGAACTGCGAATCCTTGTAGATGATTTTTTTAGTTAATATAGCGTAATCATATGTTCGAGTTAAGACGTACATTTCTTGCAAATCTTTTTTCTCTCAACAGATTCCATCCATAGTAAAATGTTGTTGGCGCAAAACTTAAGTGTACCCTTAGTTGAGTACGGGAATGTTTGTTATCTCGATGCTAGTGAGTAGTTGCTGAACATACTTCAAAACTTAAGTGTACCCTTAGTTGAGTACGGGAATGTTTGTTAACTCGATGCTAGTGAGTAGTTGCTGAACATAATTCAAAACTTAAGTGTACCCTTAGTTGAGTACGGGAATGTTTGTTATCTCGATGCTAGTGAGTAGTTGCTGAACATAATTTAAAACTTAAGTGTACCCTTAGTTGAGTACGGGAATGTTTGTTATCTCGATGCTAGTGAGTAGTTGCTGAACATAATTCAAAACTTAAGTGTACCCTTAATTTAGTACGGGAATGTTTGTTATCTCGATGCTAGTGAGTAGTTGCTGAACATACTTCAAAACTTAAGTGTACCCTTAGTTGAGTACGGGAATGTTTGTTAACTCGATGCTAGTGAGTAGTTGCTGAACATAATTCAAAACTTAAGTGTACCCTTAGTTGAGTACGGGAATGTTTGTTATCTCGATGCTAGTGAGTAGTTGCTGAACATAATTTAAAACTTAAGTGTACCCTTAGTTGAGTACGGGAATGTTTGTTAACTCGATGCTAGTGAGTAGTTGCTGAACATAATTCAAAACTTAAGTGTACCCTTAGTTGAGTACGGGAATGTTTGTTATCTCGATGCTAGTGAGTAGTTGCTGAACATACTTCAAAACTTAAGTGTACCCTTAGTTGAGTACGGGAATGTTTGTTATCTCGATGCTAGTGAGTAGTTGCTGAACATACTTCAAAACTTAAGTGTGCCTTTCGTTGAGTACGGGAATGTTTGTTATCTCGATGCTTGTGAGTAGTTGCTGAACATACTTCAAAACGTTTGTTTTCAGGTTATTTTTAACCTTAAAAGTATTATCATATTTCCGAATTTCGTGCCAGACTCTAATGGCTTTAAATAAGACAGCGGAGATTTTTCCATGTTCTATTACCCTCTTTGAAATATTAAACAATCCAAGCTGTTCTCAGTATTTGCGTATAAAGTCAATTTTCTTACTGAGGATGGACTGTCCCTTTGATTCTTTGTATTTCAATTCTCCTCTCTAATTCCTGTTCCAATTATCACCTTAATCCCGAGGAAAATAGGGATTAGATTGGGAATTATTAATTTTTTGTTTCAATATATGTAAATTTAACTTTTATTGTATATAGTTATTTACTATGTTTATGACACGGTGATGGATACCGATAGTAATATTGAAACAAAAGTTGGTTGTTTGGAAGAAATTGCTTTTAAGCAATAGACCGCCAAATGTATTCGTATGAAAGTATTGAAATAAAATTAATTAGCCCTGATAAGTTTCAAATGTTCCACCTTCAAATTGCGCAAAACATTTTAATTCAAATAACTTGTTAAAATAATATCAGTTTGCAACTGTCAAATATCAGTAAATATATTTCCAAAAGTAATACGAGTATACTGTAGGGAATACCGTCGTCGTCGTAAATATTGTCAACATGTAGGGTCAACGACCGATGAATCAACCTTTGAATATGTACAAAGATCACATACCAGAACGTCAATACTGTTTACACGCAAATAATATTTGCGTCGCATTCCACGGTAGAAAGAGAACGCGTCGCGTGTCTCACCGTTTCGGCAATAAATATTCTACCCACTATATCATTGGCAACGTCTGCGACCACCTCGGTACGCACAGGAGTGAGATCAAGATATACCGCGGACGCATTCACGCACCCCGTTCTGAAATTGTATATATACCTACTTATCGACAAATAAAGAGCACTTATTATTATTCACTTGACCATTCATCGCTGTTTATTATTTATCGATTATTCACTCACACTTTTTCGCATTCCTGAATCGACGTATTTTATTTTAAATACAAAACAAATCAAAATCATCACGACGTATCAAATTAAGCATCCCGCTAAATTGATGACCCCGAACGAAAAGGAACACAGAATTCGACTAAAGCGAATACAGAGATGTCAACAACATCATCATCAGCACGTCCTACTAGGACACACGCTAAAATACTAAACGAATTTCTACTTTCGAAATTTCTTTTGCGAAATCAATCAGTTCTTGGATGTAAAAACATTCGACAGGACGTTGCCGAATTCATTACTTTAGTAGAAAATTTTAAAGTTAAATAGATTTTTCAATTGATTTGAAAACCGATTACTTGGAACGGAAAAAATATACTTACTATAAAATTAATAATCCAATCGAACTTACAACATAAAATAATTCTCTGGGGAATTATATCTTGGGGAAGTTTTATTAACGATTTTTCTACGTCGCTTCAAAAATGAAGCGTTGATCGGCACAAAACTCTTCGATTTTGCGAGGTATTGTAAGAGTTAGAAAGAAATTGGACCTCAAATTAGAATAGTTACACAAGTCATTCAATCCCATGGTGCAATATTTACACTTGATTAGGGAACAGAATGATTCGTACAAAATATGTTTTTTTTTTTCTGTGAAACCCAACTCGAGGCTTTCGATTTTGACCATTACCTTTGATCATATAAAATATTCGTATTTATGGCAAACATGTAACTTACTCGTATATACGTTCAAAAAACTTCACGGTTGTTTTCCATTAGTTTAAAATACTTTTCTAAGTTGTTGCCCTATTGAGTTTTCTTCAATGATGTGTGACGTTTTGCTGCATCCATGCTCAGAGTAATAACAAATAAATATATTTGGCAATGCTTTTCGACATCACTGATCATTGAACACGGTAATAACACTAATATGACGCATGTTCAATATCACCATTTTAATTCATTAATTTATTTTGTACCTTTTAATTAGTGGAAACGTAACAATGACACCACTGTTAACGTTAACAGTTTATGTATCTTGTTTGTCCATTTAAAAAGTGTTGAAAAAAACAGCATTTCCATACCAGCATGCGTCGTATTACTCGTATCTCATTTCCATATCAGCATGCGTCGCATTACTCGTATCTCATTTCCATATCAGCATGCGTCGTATTACTCGTATCTTATTTTCATATCAGCCTGCGTTGTATTACTCGTATCTCATTTCCATATCAGCATGCGTCGTATTACTCGTATCTCATTTCCATATCAGCATGCGTCGCATTACTCGTATCTCATTTCCATATCAGCATGCGTCGCATTACTCGTATCTCATTTCCATATCAGCATGCATCGTATTACTCGTATCACATTTCTATATCAGCATGCGTCGTATTACCCGTATCTCATTTCCATATCAGCATGCGTCGTATTACTCGTATCTCATTTCCATATCAGCATGCATCGTATTACTCGTATCTCATTTCTATATCAGCATGCGTCGTATTACCCGTATCTCATTTCCATATCAGCATGCGTCGTATTACTCGTATCTCATTTCCATATCAGCATGCGTCGCATTACTCGTATCTCATTTCCATATCAGCATGCATCGTATTACTCGTATCACATTTCTATATCAGCATGCGTCGTATTACCCGTATCTCATTTCCATATCAGCATGCGTCGTATTACTCGTATCTCATTTCTATATCAGCATGCGTCGTATTACCCGTATCTCATTTCCATATCAGCATGCGTCGTATTACTCGTATCTCATTTCCATATCAGCATGCGTCGCATTACTCGTATCTCATTTCCATATCAGCATGCGTCGTATTACTCGTATCTCATTTTCATATCAGCCTGCGTTGTATTACTCGTATCTCATTTCCATATCAGCATGCGTCGTATTACTCGTATCTCATTTCCATATCAGCATGCGTCGCATTACTCGTATCTCATTTCCATATCAGCCTGCGTTGTATTACTCGTATCTCATTTCCATATCAGCATGCGTCGTATTACTCGTATCTCATTTCCATATCAGCATGCATCGCATTACTCGTATCTCATTTCCATATCAGCATGCGTCGCATTACTCGTATCTCATTTCCATATCAGCATGCATCGTATTACTCGTATCACATTTCTATATCAGCATGCGTCGTATTACCCGTATCTCATTTCCATATCAGCATGCGTCGTATTACTCGTATCTCATTTCCATATCAGCATGCATCGTATTACTCGTATCTCATTTCTATATCAGCATGCGTCGTATTACCCGTATCTCATTTCCATATCAGCATGCGTCGTATTACTCGTATCTCATTTCCATATCAGCATGCGTCGCATTACTCGTATCTCATTTCCATATCAGCATGCATCGTATTACTCGTATCACATTTCTATATCAGCATGCGTCGTATTACCCGTATCTCATTTCCATATCAGCATGCGTCGTATTACTCGTATCTCATTTCTATATCAGCATGCGTCGTATTACCCGTATCTCATTTCCATATCAGCATGCGTCGTATTACTCGTATCTCATTTCCATATCAGCCTGCGTTGTATTACTCGTATCTCATTTCCATATCAGCATGCGTCGTATTACTCGTATCTTATTTCCATATCAGCATGCGTCGTATTACTCGTATCTCATTTCCATATCAGCATGCGTCGTATGACTCGTATCTCATTTCCATATCAGCATGCGTCGTATTACTCGTATCTCATTTCCATATCAGCATGCGTCGTATTACTCGTATCTCATTTCCATATCTTATTACTCGTATCTTATTTTTTATATTTGTCACTCTTAAATATCGAGGAAAATTCCATAAATATGAGGGGGACACCTAACGTTGTTTACGATGAAGGTTCAATGTATGCAAATTTCTACTAAATTACATAAACAATTGCTTTCTTACCCATAGCAAATAAATCTGTTCGCTAAAATTATATAAATTGCACGGGATGAAAACTTTTTTTGTTCCCAATTCAAGGTAGAGGGTAGTATATTTACATTGATTGCATTATCCCATAAACAAAAACCTTTTATCATCGACTACACGTTTCATAATGAAAACTGGGATACAAGGGCTGCTACTTAAGTTTTGAGATATGGCAACACCAGTGTAGATACGTCAAATCTGACATCAGCATCGTTAAGTTTGGCGTTTTTAATGGTATACGTGCTCAGAAAGTTTTGTCATACGAGTGCTATTTGTGTTGTTTACAGTGACTTCATCTCGGCCAAATTCCTCTCGGCCAAAAATGGAATTAAATCGTGAACATTTTCGTGCGATGATTTTTTTATGATTTTCGATGTGGACTAACTCAACAACAGCGTGCCGATCAACTCGTTTCGACTTTTGGTGATGAAGCACCATCCCGGGTCACTGTGTTTCGCTGGTTTACCGAATTCAATCGTGGTCGTAGTTCGCTCCAGGACGAATTTTGTGAAGGTCGTCCAAAATCGGTTGTTGTGCCAGAAAACATAGATGCTGTGCGTGAACGTCATGTGACTTGTCGTGAGATTGAGGCATGTTTAGGCATTAGTTCCACTTGCATACATTCAATATTGCATGAACATTTGGCCGTCAAAAAGATTTTTTCGCGTTGGATACCGTATAATTTGACAATCACTCAAAAAAAGACTCGTGTCGATTGTTCCAAAGAAATGTTGAAAAAATTCGATCGCGGTGCTTCAAAATACGTCTATTAAATCGTGACAGGCGACAAATCATGGATCTATGCATATGAGTCAGAAACTAAATAGCAGTCGACTGTATGAGTTTTTCAAGACGAGCCAAAGCCAACAAAAGTTTTTCGCGCACGAAGCACTTCGAAGCAAATCGTGGCTTGTTTCTTCGGTATAAATGGTCATGTCGCAACAATGCCTTTAGTGGAACGTCGTACGGTCAATTCTAAATGGTACACCACCATTTGTTTGCCAGAAATGTTAAAAGAAATGAGGAAAACCAACCGCTGAAGACGGATCATTCTCCACCACGACAATGCGAGCTCTCACACATCGGCTCAAACAAGTGACTTGTTGAGCACTCAAAACATCGAATTGATGGATCATCCACCGTACAGCCCTGATTTGGCACCCAATGACTTCTTTTTATTCCCGAACATCAAAAATAAATTGCGAGGTCAACGTTTTTCGACGCCTGAAGAAGCTGTTGATGCGTACAAAACGCATGTTTTGAAGTTACCTCATTTGGAGTGCTTCGAAAATTGGGTCAAACGCATGCAAAAGTATTTTGAAAAACAATAAAGTTCATGTAGAGTATTTTGAAAAACAATAAAGCCATTTTCGATGATAAATATTTGCTTTTACTTGTCTGTCTCAAAACTTAAGTAGCAACCCTCGTACCATAAAAATCGTTTATTCAGGTTGTTCCATAGTCCGGAGTTCTCTCACGTTTTGTCGAGACTATCTTTATAATGAATACCTAACACAGGGCGTATAATTTTGGATGGTCATCCGATTTACTTTATAACATATAGTCTAATAAAACACCGCAACTCTTGAATTTGGCGGCATTCTCAATACGTGACTCAACTATATTACCTCCAGTGCCTCACCCATTGTGGTGGTTAACAGCTGCTGCGTCCAAAGATGAATCGGCTTACTCGTCACGTTATCGATCTGCTTCTAAAATTGAAAAAACATATTGCACGTTAATAACTATGTTTATTTATGTAATGTCTTATCATCCAAATTTAAGTGTTTTCAGACAATGATCTATGATATCTTGATTACGTTCAATGAGAAAACAGAACATGTTCTGGAAACGAAATCACAATTAGCTCAGATAGTCAAATTTTGAATAGAAAAATTAAAATAAAACTTCAATACTTCTTGCAGGCTCGATAATTGAAAAGGTTAAAAAGCATCCCTCGCGGCTCTTTTAAAAATTCCTCAAAATCAAATTTAAGCAAAATGTGAGAAAATATTTTTTTCAAAAACTAAGTCGGCTCCTCGGGAGGCGTGAGGGGGTCCCGAGGAAGATAAACACAAAGATGAAATAACCCCCGGTGATAAGTTAATATCGTTCTAAAACGTTCATAAATCGGGAGGAAAAAATCGCTGATTCCAACGGAATATGTCTTACTTACAGCGAATTGGAAAATGTTTTATGAAGGGTGAAAAAGTGTCTGGATCATTTGTTAAGAAGTACCATCTGCCGGTTAAGGGTGGAGAAGACGAGTATCAGATGAGTTTCCGTTCTCGCGGTCTTTCTCTTTCTCCTTTATTTTACGAGTACACCACACCATCTGGATATTTTACGAGTACACCACACCATCTGGATATTTTTTATTTGATTTTAATTACAAACATACGAGTATTAAACAGCGGTGTGTATAAACTTTTATGTGCTGACTGTGATAATTTCTATATAGGAAAGACAGGAAGATCTTTTGAAAAGAGATTTCGTAAACACCAATCTGCTTTAACAAATCCTCTAATTTATTCTGAAATGGCTAATCATTGTCACCGTGAGAATCATACTTTTTCTATCGATGATGCCAAATTCTTACATATTAGCGGCAACGGAAATAGATTGGACAGATTAGAGGCCCTAGAAATTTCTAAGTCAGTATACCGATCAGAGCATCTAATGAATAGTTATCTCCCCAAAATCTCCCCGCTCTCGGCCGAAATTATACCTAGCCTTCCTCTCACCCCTCCCGCCTCCATCCGTTGAAGTGTCTATATCGGTGCCAGTCCGAACAGCATTTAGTCTTGTTTACGCTCCCCTGAAGATAAGGTGAAAGCCTTGAAACCGGTAGGGTTATACCGTCATAAAAAAGTGGAATAAACAGTGTTTGTTAAAAATAAATTACAATGTCTTTAAACCTCCACAACGTTAATGCCTTAACTATAAACAACATATTAAACATTATTTTTTTCAACTTACAAGCCTTTAAAAATATAATCAAAATTTGAAATTTAAATAGATTCCCGCTCAAATCAATGAACCCAATGACCAAGTTGGTTAGATATCTGGCATAGAACCCGGGGTTTGCGGATTCGATTTTCGTTGGAAACCAGATTTTAAAAAAATGTTTACACTCCGGTTTTCATTTAAGCTGTCTTATAATTTAGTTGAAAAAAATTCTAACTGGCAATATGTACGACTTACCACCTTGACTACGATGGTCATTGGTATGTTTCGATTCCTGGTAAAAGAGGCTTTTATCAAAATCATCACGTGGTTCGTACCGTTTTGTTTTTCGTCACTCTCCTCACTTCGATCGGTGAGATTTAACTTTTTTCCTAAATCGTGATTGAATTTCCCTCTCCTCTCATTGTGGTTTGATTATAGATGGCCATATCTTAGTATTATGGTTACATGTCGGCAACCGCAGTCTAACGGTTGACATTCATTGTGGTTTGATTATAGATGGCCATATCTTAGTATTATGGTTACATGTCGGCAACCGCAGTCTAACGGTTGACATTCATTGTGATTTGATTATAGATGGCCATATCTTAGTATAATGGTTACATGTCGGCAACCGAAGTCTAACGGTTGACATTCATTGTGATTTGATTATAGATGGCCATATCTTAGTATAATGGTTACATGTCGGCAACCGAAGTCTAACGGTTGACATTCATTGTAGTTTGATTATAGATGGTCATATCTTAGTATTATGGTTACATGTCAGCAACCGCAGTCTAACGGTTGACATTCATTGTGGTTTGATTATAGATGGCCATATCTTAGTATTATGGTTACATGTCGGAAACCGCAGTCTAACGGTTGACATTCATTGTGGTTTGATTATAGATGGTCATATCTTAGTATTATGGTTACATGTCGGCAACCGCAGTCTAACGGTTGACATTCATTGTGGTTTTATTATAGATGGCCATATCTTAGTATTATGGTTACATGTCGGCAACCGCAGTCTAACGGTTGACATTCATTGTGGTTTGATTATAGATGGCCATATCTTAGTATTATGGTTACATGTCGGCAACCGCAGTCTAACGGTTGACATTCATTGTGATTTGATTATAGATGGCCATATCTTAGTATAATGGTTACATGTCGGCAACCGCAGTCTAACGGTTGACATTCATTGTAGTTTGATTATAGATGGTCATATCTTAGTATTGTGGCTACATGTCAGCAACCGCAGTCAAACGGTTGACATTCATTGTGGTTTGATTAGAGATGGCCATATCTTAGTATTATGGTAACATGTCGGAAACCGCAGTCTAACGGTTGACATTCATTGTGGTTTGATTATAGATGGTCATATCTTAGTATTATGGTTACATGTCGGCAACCGCAGTCTAACGGTTGACATTCATTGTGGTTTGATTATAGATGGCCATATCTTAGTATTATGGTTACATGTCGGTAACCACAGTTTAACGGTTGACATTCATTGTGGCTTGATTATAGATTGCCAAATCTTAGTATTATGGTTATATGTCGGCAACCGCAGTCTAACGGTTCACATTCATTGTGGTTTGATTATAGATGGCCATATCTTAGTATTATGGTTACATGTCGGCAACCGCAGTCTAACGGTTGACATTCATTGTGATTTGATTATAGATGGCCATATCTTAGTATTATGGTTACATGTCGGAAACCGCAGTCTAACGGTTAACATTCATTGTAGTTTGATTATAGATGGTCATATCTTAGTATTATGGTTACATATCGGCAACCGCAGTCTAACGGTTGACATTCATTGTGGTTTGATTATAGATGGCTACATCTTAGTATTATGGTTACATGTCGGCAACCGCAGTCTAACGGTTGACATTCATTGTGGTTTGATTATAGATGGCCATATCTTAGTATTATGGTTACATGTCGGCAACCGCAGTCTAACGGTTGACATTCATTGTGGTTTGATTAAAGATGGTCATATTTTAGTATTATGGTTACATGTCGGCAACCGCAGTCTAACGGTTGACATTCATTGTGATTTGATTATAGATGGTCATATCTTAGTATTATGGTTACATGTCGGCAACCGCAGTCTAACGGTTGACATTCATTGTGGTTTGATTATAGATGGCCATATCTTAGTATTATGGTTACATCTCGGCAACCGCAGTCTAACGATTGACATTCATTGTGGTTTGATTAAAGATGGTCATATTTTTGTATTATGGTTACATGTCGGCAACCGCAGTCTAACGGTTCACATTCATTGTGGTTTGATTATAGATGGCCATATCTTAGTATTATGGCAACCGCAGTCTAACGGTTGACATTCATTGTGATTTGATTATAGATGGCCATATCTTAGTATTATGGTTACATGTCGGCAACCGCAGTCTAACGATTGACATTCATTGTGGTTTGATTAAAGATGGTCATATTTTAGTATTATGGTTACATGTCGGCAACCGCAGTCTAACGGTTCACATTCATTGTGGTTTGATTATAGATGGCCATATCTTAGTATTATGGCAACCGCAGTCTAACGGTTGACATTCGTTGTGGTTTGATTATAGATGGCCATATCTTAGTATTATGGCAACCGCAGTCTAACGGTTGACATTCATTGTGGTTTGATTATAGATGGCCATATCTTAGTATTATGGTTACATGTCGGCAACCGCAGTCTAACGATTGACATTCATTGTGGTTTGATTAAAGATGGTCATATTTTAGTATTATGGTTACATGTCGGCAACCGCAGTCTAACGGTTCCCATTCATTGTGGTTTGATTATAGATGGCCATATCTTAGTATTATGGCAACCGCAGTCTAACGGTTGACATTCATTGTGATTTGATTATAGATTCT
This sequence comes from Odontocerum albicorne, assembly GCA_949825065.1. NCBI lineage: Eukaryota > Metazoa > Arthropoda > Insecta > Trichoptera > Odontoceridae > Odontocerum > Odontocerum albicorne. The sequence goes on along the minus strand of OX463851.1, from coordinate 1,177,149 downwards.
CATATCTTAGTATTATGGTTATATGTCGGCAACCGCAGTCTAACGGTTGACATTCATTGTGGTTTGATTATAGATGGCCATATCTTAGTATTATGGTTACATGTCGGCAACCGCTGTCTAATGGTTGACATTAATGAAAATGACACACTAGCAATAATAAACTCTTAAAGCACTGCTAAGTCGTAAAAGTGGATTTTTGTATATCTAACAAACGAGGGCTTATGTAACAGTAGATCAAACTTTACGATTATCTTGACATTTTCATTTTCTTGCCATCAGATCTTTAGGTTTGATCTTTCAATGTTATATGAAGTGCAAAAGCATGCACACATAAAGGCAGGCTTCAAGATGGTGGAAAATCATACCCGATCACGAGGCATATCGTAGCATCATCATGCTTATTTTTTTAACATCATATCAAATATCAACATACATAAAAACATACATACCATAACGCCATGTCCGTTTTGGTGTAGGCAGGAAGGGCCGATCTGGACGCCTTTTATGCACATAGCGCTCATCTCGCCCACATCCATCATCATCATCATCATCAATGGCACTACAGCCCATTGTGGGCCCCGGCCTCCTCCAGCAGTCGTTGCCATTCCCCCCTATCCTGGGATGCACTCCTCCAGCCCCTGATGCCAATCACGTTTGCATCATTCTGCACCCCATCCATCCACCTAAGCTTTGGTCTGCCCACGCTACGTCTTCCTTGGGGCTTGGAAAAGAGTACTTTGTTAGGCATTTTCTCTTCTCCCATTCTTGCTACATGCCCCGCCCAACGTAGCCTCCCAATTTTGATGTATTTTATAATTTTGGGCTCTTTGTATATGCTGTATAACTCCTCATTATATCTCACTCTCCAAGATCCATTTTCCTGTATGGGTCCGAATATTTTTCTGAGTATTTTTCTTTCAAATATTAGAAGGGAAGATTCGTTCTTCTTACTCAATACCCAGCATTCAGACCCATATGTGAGGACAGGTCGTAGCAGTGTCTTATAAATGGTAAGTTTTGTCCTTCTGGACAACAACCGAGATATAAGGTGTTTTCTCAGACCAAAGAAGCATCTATTTGCCATGAATATTCGACGTTTAATCTCGATAGATGCATCATTAACACTTGTCACTATGGATCCCAGGTAGGTGAAGGTGTTTACACGTTCTATTGTATGAGAACTTATATTAATCGTGGTAGGTGTCTGGTTATTACGGGGTGCTTTAGTGGCTAGCCTATAGGCTTAGTCGCCCTATAGGCTAGTTATAGGCTAGTTCTATAGGCTTAGTCGCCCACATGCATACATGTCATTAAATATATTATTCTATTCTTCACACTTCTTATGTTTCTTCAGCTAAAATTTCTCCAATGATCTCCTTTCCTCGATATTTCTTTCAGACATGGTTTTATTTATTTTTATCCATAATAAAATATTTATATACAATTTACATATTTTTAATGGAAATGTGAATCGTCAAGTACAAATATACGAGTATAACAATGGAAAAAGTCTCCATTTGGTGGATATAGAGAACCTATTTACTATACAAGACCTAGGGCAAAATGGTCTCGTTCTTGAATCGTGCATTTTAGTCCAAGTCCTAATAGTAAAACACTCAGCTGAAATGTTCACACTCTGTATTTACTTCCTTCCTCCTCCGTGGTTGCAGTCCTAAGACTGGTTTGCAGCAATTTCAACTCTTCTCCTCCATTCCCCCCTGTCCTGTGCGGCTCTTTTTAAATCTGTATATGTTGAGCAGCGCACGTCCACCAACAGGTCCTCCAGGTACCCTCGGCGTGGGCGTCCCCTAGAGTTTGTCCCCTCGGTCATACCCTCCATTATGGCATGCAAGAGGCCCTCTTGTCGTATTATATGACCGATCCATCTTGCACGCCTTTTGGACAGGATCCTGAGAAGGTGCCTTCCTCCTTCGATTCGTTGGAGAACCTCTTCATTTGTGATGCGGTCTCTCCAGGAAATTCCTAATAGTCTTCTATAGGACCACATCTCAAAAGCCTCTAGTCTTCGTCTATCTCTTTCGGATAGGCACCATGTCTCGCAGCCGTACATCAAGATACTCCATACATAGGTCTTGATGAGGAGTATTCTCAGTTTTAGGTCTATATTATTTGATTCTATTATTTTCGACCTTTTATTAAATGCAAGTCTAGCCTGATGTATACGGCTGTCGACCTCGCTCCTGGACCGACCGTCCCATGTTATTTTGCTCCCGAGGTAGACAAACTCCTCGGTGTTCTTTAGTGGTTTACCCGACATCACTATTCTCATCTGGTGCTGCGCTCGGCCTACAGTCAGCAGCTTTGTTTTGTCTTTATTTATCTTCATACTGTAGTTATTTTGAAGAACTTCCTTACATACACTTGAATCCCAATTTATCTCATACATTATTTCAACCGCTTCATAATACAATAGTAACGTCTACATCCTGTCCAACAATTCCTCATAATATTGTAGCAACATCCACATTGCTCTAAATTTACCACACTCGTTTGCACTTTACTTTATTTGGAATCATATCAGGCTTTGATATAGTACATAAAGAGTCAACAAGCAACGAGCTTATCTACTTAGGTGCTTTTATTTCAAAAGGTCAACAAGCCTATCTACCTAGGTGCTCTAATTTTAAAAGGTTTTAGCGTATGTCCTAGTAGGACGTGCTGATGATGATGTTGTTGGCATCGCTGTATTCGCTTTAGTTGAATTCTGTGTTCCTTTTCGTTCGGGCTCACCAATTTAGCGGAATTGCTTTATTGATACGTCGTGATGATTTTGATTTGTTTTGTATTTAAAATAAAATACGTCGATTCAGGAATGCGAAAAAGTGAGAGTGAATAATCAATAAATAGTAAACAGTTATGAATGGTCAAGTGAATAAAAATAAGTGCTCTTTATTTGTCGATAAGTAGGTATATATACAATTTCAGAACGGGGCGCGCGAATGCGTCCGCGGTATATCTTGATCTCACTCCTGTGCGTTCCGAGGTGGTCGCAGACGTTGCCAATGATATAGTGGGTAGAGTATTTATTTCCGAAACGGTGAGACACGCGATGCGCTCTCTTTCTACCGTGGAATGCGATGTAAATATTATTTTCGTGTAAACAGTATTGACGTTCTGGTATGTGATCTTTGTACATATTCAAAGGTTGATTCATCGGTCGTTGACCGTGCATGTTGACAATATTTAGGGATGTCGGTATTCCCTACAAGGTCAACAAGCATATCTACTTAGGTGCTCTATTTTCAAAGGGTCACTGAGCTTATCTACCTAGGTGGTTATACTTCAAAGGGTCAACAAGTTATTTACCTAAGTTCTAATAATGAAGGATGTGAATGAGAGATCTATAAATGGATGGGAATGGCAAAATCAGCTTTGAAAATTCTAAAGAAGATTTGAATTAACCGGTCTAATTTAGTTTTTCGTATTCTCCATAACACTATGCGGAATGGAAACATGGACAATAAGGGAAAAAGGAAAGAAACATGATAGCTTTCTTCGAGGGAAGAGTGATGTGCACTAAATTATAGACATAGCAGAGGACAACGAAGCTCAGTATTGAAGGTCAGTATTGATGGAGAAAGGGAAGATATGGGATCAAGATAAAATAAGTATAGCGAAATTGAATAAACCATTTCTCAAAATGTACGGATCTGATGATCGTGTATACGAAAGCACGCAGGAACTCGCTCAAGTCAGCCGTGGAAAAGGACGTGTGAAAGAGGTGCTTGAAAGTGAAGAATGGAGGGTGAGGGGGCGAGGCAAAACCCTTTGCCTGGGGACCTGCTCGTGTGCCATCACTCAATACTCCATCGGCACTTCTCAGCTTAAGTGTGAAATCATTCTCGCAATCAATAACTGGAATATACAACGTGAAACTCGAATAGCAAGAGAGGGTGCTATTAGAAAAATATATATTAATATTTCGGTATTGATTCAATATTATGTGGCATGGTTAATAGTAGAACATTCGTCACCTAGTTTGTAAAATTACGTCCACGACATACTTTTGTAAAATGACCTCAATGGCCTAGTTGGCAAAACGACATTCTTTATCTTGTTGATAAGATGACCTCGATACCTTGTTGGTAAAATGACGTTCTTGATCTAATTGGCAAGACGGTTCCCATGGCTTATTTGGTAAGATAACCTCCTTGGCCTAGTTGATAAGAAGACTTCTTCTTCTTCTAAGTGCCCTGTCGGGTCCCCCCAACGTTGGCGATCACTTCGGCGAATCCGTCTCGGTCCTGAGCCGCCCGGAACAGCTCCTCTACACTCCGGATGCCGGTCCACTCCCTCACATTCCGCAGCCAGGACATCTGTCTTCTTCCGGGCCCCCGGTGTCCCTCGATTTTCCCCTTCAATATAAGCTGGAGCAAGTGGTACTTCTCTCCACGCAGCACGTGACCCAGATATGAAATCTTTCTAACTTTTATAGTGGACAACAACTCCCTGTCAGCTCTAGCTCGCCTCAGGACTTCGGTATTTGTCACCATGTCTGTCCAGGGAATTTTGAGCATTCGACGATGCAACCACATTTCAAATGATTCCAGTCTGTTCATTGCCTGGACTTTCAAGGTCCATGTTTCCAAGAAGACTTATGTAGTATTATTCCTAAAATAGCCTCCAAAGCTTTGTTGGTAAGATGATCTCGATACCTAGTTGGTAAAATAACCTTGATCTAGTTGGTAAGATGACCCACGTGACTTTCTTGGTAAGATGACTTATGTGGCCTAGATAATTAAATGACTTACGTGGCCTAGTTGATAAAATAGCCTCCGTAGCTTAGTTGGTAAGATGACCTCCGAAGCCTTGTAGATAATACCACCTCTATGGCCTAGTCGATAAGATGACTTATGTGGCCTAGCTGGTAAGATAATCTCCGTAGCTTAGTTTTTTTTTTTTTTTTTTTTTTTTTTTATCCACTTTGCACGGATTTCTCCTGTTACACAAAGAGGGTTTGCTTCTAGCGTTAGCTTATTCGTTAGGAATAATATCAGCCAGGATTCTTCTCATACTGCTAGACGGTACCGAGAATATATCAACCGTGTCATTCGTTGGTAAAATGACCTTTGTAGCCTAGTTGATAATGCAATCTCTTTGACCTAGTCGGTAAGATGTATTCTTTCAACCGTGTCATTCGTTGGTAAAATGACCTTTGTAGCCTAGTTGATAATGCAATCTCTTTGACGTAGTCGGTAAGATGTATTCTTTGGCCTAGTTGATAAGATTATTTCCGTACCTAACCTAAGTTGGTAAGATGACATCCGTAGCCTAGTTGATAATGCAATCTCTATGGCCTAGTCAGAAAGATGACTTATGTGGCCTAGTTGGGAAGACAATCTCCGTAGCTTAGTTGATAAGATGACCTCCGTAGCCAATTTGATAATGAAATCTATATGGCTTGGTCGGTAAGATGACTTATGTAGCTTAATTGGTAAGATAATATTCTTAGTCTAGTTGATAATGCAACCTTTATGGTCTGGTTGTTAAGATATACAGAGGTTATCTAGACCAGTGCTTCCCAATTACTTTCATGTAACGGCCCCCTAAATCTGAATTAATTAATCCCCCCCCCCCCCCCCCCAAAAACATTTTTTTTATAGTTGAAGATTTATTTGGCAATAATTATTACAGTTAAAATACACATATTTATATTCAACACAAAATTATAGGAACTTGCTAAAAAAATTTTTTTTTAAATAAAAACTAGGTTTTAATTTTAACATTTTTTAAGCTATAACTGATTCATCTTTATAAAAAATGATAATCAATCTTATGGTATACTCGTATAAACGTTCTTCGTAGAAACGTTCGTGGTGACGTTCTTCGTAGAAACATGAAATAAAATATTCATTGGACGCCATAAATATATACCATTTAATAAATTAAATATATCACTTATGATAAAATAATAAGCGGAGAACACGTGATCAACAGTCTTATCATCCAAACCACACTCGCAGGTAAGGATAAAGACGTCAGGGCATATCTGAATAGTTATATTAGTTTATACTACACTTTCGTAGTTTAAATCACAATCTGACTAACTCATTGTCTGAAAACCGCACAATACAGGATCCTTCTTTATTAACCTGTACACCGCGTTAAAAATCAAATTCCACGAATCCTGTGCGCGGCACAATTTCGGCGTTTTTTAATTTCTAATTTTAAACGCGTATTTTGTTTAGAACCACTGATATTTGATTACACCACCAAGTAAACATGACATTCGAGTAATTTTCTAATAATAAATAATAGTCATTACTCTTAAGGAGACTCATTAAATAAAGGAGATAAACTAAACATTACGTAAAATACACAAAGGAATGCTACAGATCAGATCACAGGCGTTTGTGCTTCCCGCGAGGAACACGTTAAATATCACAGTTCCAGCCCCGGCTCCGGCCCCGGTTTGAATAGCAGGTACCTTGCTAACTAGGCTACAAAGGTCTTCAATACTTGCGACGTGTTTTTAATATTTCAATGAAAGTTTCTATGTTAGATGAGCTATGAGATAACAACAAAGTCTGTACAAATATATTTGTTGGTAACAATTTTTAGCAAATATCAAAAGACATCCAAGAGGAGACCTGTTTCAAGAATAGTTGGAGTGGATTTGTGTGTTTATCAACAGTTGTGTTTTCCCCTTGCGAGCGGGGTGGCCGCGAATGGTGTGCGACTAAGGATTGATCGTTTTCCTATGATAAATGGTCCTCATCCCCCGGACCTCCGTACACCGATCCTGCTCATCCTTGGCGCTGTGTGAAGGATCGAGTGTGATTTGTTTGTGTGGCCCTCTTTTATTGTATACACTCTCCGAAACAGGGGTGGAAAAGGATTATCTTCGTTTTTTATACTTTCTCGCAAAACGCGAAAACTTCAAATAAAACATAAAAAATATTATCTTAATCCTCACACCCTTTTTCCTGGTGGATATTCTGGGACATCAAACTTTTGTGAAATAATACTGGAAACCGGAAAACATTGTAAACGTCTGGGAAAATTTCTCATAGATTATTAAGGAAGAAGGAAGAATAGAAATAGTAAGAATATACGGAAGAGATGATGTATATTGTAATTCCTATAAGTGTTCTACAGGGTGAGGGTTGTTTGACTTTTACCGCGACTCCTTCGTAACAAGAAATTTTTTAACGATTACCTAGTACTTTGTGTCTAAATATCACACAGCTCTCGATTGCCTGGTACTTTGTGTCTAAATATCACACAGCTCTCGATTGCCTAGTCCTTTGTGTCTAAATATCACACAGCTCTCGATTGCCTAGTACTTTGTGTCTAAATATCATACAGCTCTCGATTGCCTATTACTTTGTGTCTAAATATCACACAGCTCTCGATTGCCTAGTACTTTGTGTCTTAATAACACACAGCTCACGCCTTGTCCAAATCCATACATATTGTCATACGTGCTCTCTCGTGCTAGTTTCTAATACTTCTTACCTTTCCCCGAGATAAAACTTCTCCAACTATCTACTACCACTCTTTCATCTTGTATATCCTTTCCAAGTTCTACATTAATTCAAGAAAAACCCATATTTGTTTTGTAATTATATTTATGACATCCGTCTCTTACAAACATTTGTCCTTTATTTGATCATTCTTGTTCTATCAAACATTCGAATACCAAATATTCTTCTGCATTTATTCCACTCTTATCATTTTCTTTCAATAGCAATGCTTCGCTTTTTTATACATCAAGATTGTCACTAGCACACAAATGTGAAAAATATTTTTTAAAGATTTTTCTACTGATTTATTGGGAAAAATAATATTATATTAAGTACGCCATTGACTTTGTTGCCTGCAGCAACACGCCTTTCAATATTTTTATCTTACCCTCTCTGGAAAACATGCTCCACAAATAACAAAATGATTCTATATATTCTAATCTTTCATTGTTCACACATACATTGAGTTGGTTAGAAGTTTGGAACCTTTTTACAATTAAATGTGGAAGACGAACTTCAAAGAAACACATTCGATTTTAAGTGTAGTATAATGTATAGTGTTTTCGTATATTGTACTTTTAAATAAAACACTAAATGTTTGAATAAGGCATAATTAATGAATTAATTCATTAAAAATAACTGATGATTGCTGCTAGACCTTGATTTATTTACATTTAACTGTCTTTACCTTTTATAGTAGGGGTATCAGAAAGTAATCAAAATTTTGGAACGTACCCTTTTACAGTCAGTTTGTTTCGAGACACGGTTAAGGAAACACGTTTTTTTGTACCATTAGAAAGTGAGAGTTGTGCATTTATTATTTTTTAACGTTTTTTATAAACAATGTCAAGGTCAATAATCGATGAAGAACATTTGCGTCATTGCATGCTGATTTTATTCGACCAGGGAATGAAAGCTAATGAAGCGACAAAAAAAATACAGATATGTACGGATATGTTAAAAATGGTAAAAGGAACCTCAGGGACGTTCCTAGAACAGGAAGGCCCCATAAATTGGATGATGATGTGCTGACGTCATTAGTGAAATCCGATCTTTGTCAAACAATGGGGGAATTATCAACTAAGATTGGTTGTCCATGGACAACAGTTCAGGGGCACCTTCATGGTATAGGTAAAATAAATAAACAACGAATTAGGGTTCCCATGAATTGTCGCTAATCGCACTAAATCAGCAAAGAACTATATGTGTTTCTCTCTTGTCCATGTATGAAACCAATCCGTTTTTGCGGCGAATTGAGACTTGCAATAAGAAGTGGGTACAATAATCCTATGCGAAAAAAAACAATGGCTTTCTTTGGATCAGGTGCCGGTTTCTAACCCTTAACCATTACTAATATTGAAAAAGGTCCTTCTCTGTGTACGGTGGGATATCACCGGAGTTATTCATTTTGTATTGCTTAAATCTGGTCAGACAATCACAACAGTAGTATAGTGTCAATAATTTGAACGAATGAAATCAGAGCCAATAAAAAAACGATCAATTTAAAAAAAATAATACTTCAACAAAATAACGCTAGGTCTCATTCTGTAAAATTGACACAAGAAAAAACAATGGAGCTTGATTTAGAAGTCTACCCCATTCACCTTATTCACCAGATATCACACCTCCTGATAACCATTTGTTTAGGTCCTTAACGTGTTCCCCGCGGGGAGCACAAACGCCTGTGATCTGACGACAATCCAAGTTTCAAATCACAAATACTTAAAAAAAATGACACAAAACCGGAATAAAAATTGAACTTAAATTTAAAATAATCTTTATTGATATTGTTGAATAAACAGAGCGCCGAATTTTTTTGGTTTCTCAATATTTCCAGCATTAACGACCTGTCGCGCGGATCGGGTCCTGCGATGAGTCTCTCTTACGTAAATAAACATTACTAAGTCTCTCTTACGTAAATAAACATTACTAAGTCTCTCTTACGTAAATAAACATTACTAGTGCTATATGCATTTGATTGGGTAAGTGTCATGAAGCATTGATTTGATCGTAGCATTCCTTTGTTTATTTTACGTAATGTTAAGTTTATCTCCTTTATTTAATGAGTCTCCTTAAGAGTAATGACTATTATTTATTATCAGAAAATTACTTAATTGTCATGTTTACTTGGTGTTGTAATCAAATATCAGTGGTTCTAAACAAAATATGTCTTTAAACTTAGAAATTAAAAAACGCTGAAATTGTGCCGCGCACAGGATTCGTGGAATTTGATTTTTAACGCGGTGAACAGGTTAAAACACTCATTACGTAAGAAAAAAAAGTAAAATTAGTGAGATAAAAAATATATAGACACGTTTTTCAAAGAAAACCCTAAGTGTTTTTCAAAATTGTCCGAACGGTGGCAAAAAGTAATAAAAAATTATTTTATAGATAATTTTTAAGTTTTTATTTTTTTTTAATAAATGTTTTGCAAATGATCAAAAAAAATGTATTACTTTCCGGTGCCCGTAATATAATACGATTGATTGTTTTATTCGAGGTGTGAAAATAATAAAAAAGTTATTTCAAAAAGATCTCCCTATTTCTTGTAGACATAGAGTCTGATCATGTCTTCTTCCGCGGTTTCCAGAAAGGGTTACCTCACATCCATCAAACCCCCCCAGATATTATAGTTCAGCCACCCTCCCACCTTAACTGGTATTTTGCTATGCCCAGCTCAAACCACTATTAAAGGGAGATCCCCACAACTAACTGCCATCGATACATGTCGAACATGGACAAATAACCGCAGTATTTTGCTCTATTGTTTGGTGCTTTCTTACAATATGAATGGTTGAATTTTATTAAACTACCGAATCGTTTTTTTTTTTTTTTAGATATTAGATATTGAACTATTTTATATTTCATGAGTCATTTGTATCATAAAATAGACATATAGTATAACATACTCGTACATATATTATTATTACTCCATGGATACCTTTGCAATATTGAAACCTACCAGGCCTCAATTACTCCCAATTTTAATTTAAGGCCTTTAAAATGCTCCCAATATGAATGTTAAGTTTATGAATAACTAAAATGCTCCCAATATGAATGTTAAGTTAATGAATAACTAAAATGCTCCCAATATGAATGTTAAGTTTATGAATTACTAAAATGCTCCCAATATGAATGTTAAGTTTATGAATAACTAAAATGCTCCCAATATGAATGTTAAGTTTATGAATTACTAAAATGCTCCCAATATGAATGTTAAGTTTATGAATTACTAAAATGCTCCCAATATGAATGTTAAGTTTATGAATTACTAAAATGCTCCCAATATGAATGTTAAGTTTATGAATTACTAAAATGCTCCCAATATAAATGTTAAGTTTATGAATTACTAAAATGCTCCCAATATGAATGTTAAGTTTATGAATTACTAAAATGCTCCCAATATGAATGTTAAGTTTATGAATTACTAAAATGCTCCCAATATGAATGTTAAGTTTATGAATTACTAAAATGCTCCCAATATGAATGTTAAGTTTTTGAATTACTAAAAATGTTATCTTTCGAATCTGTACCTGAAAGATGATGCTTCAGAGAAGAGCAGAACTTTAAGCTCGATTTCATCTTCATCAAATAAATTGATTATTCTGAATTGATCCAACAGGGGTTTTGCCGTTGCTGGTTCTAGAGCGTGGAATGATCTTCCGCTAAGTGTAATCGATATGGGTGGCATGTGCAGCTTTAGGACGCATTTAAAGACAACCCTTTTTAAATAAATGAATATAGGTTTATTGATAGCAATAAAACATATGTCCTATAATTATACATACGAGTATGTCGAGGCAATGGAAAGGAAATACATTTACGAGAGAAGCTATCGAACCGACATAGACCCCCACCAATAGGAGGGTGAGATCATGTTACGATGTAAGATGGTTGAATGTTAGAAATAGATGCCAAATTCACATACTGTCTCTATTGTATAATATCCTTAACTGTCCCGCCGCACCCTCTTATCTCGCCGAAAATTTTCAGCGTCTTTCCAATCATGGATTAGCGCTACGCTCAAACAGAGATTGTTTATTGGCCTTTCCAGTTCACCGCTCTTATTTATTTACATCGTCCTTTACTGTCCATGCAGTGAGACTCTGGAATCAGTTACAAACCAATATAAGACTCGCTCCGTCCTTGGCATGCTTTAAGAAGCGACTGAAAAAACTCTTAATTTCTAGTCAGTAAAATAACGTGTTTCATTCCTGATTTTTCTTTTCCTTTCCTCTCCACCATCCCTTCCTTTCCTTTTGATTGATGATATCTCACTTTATATGAAAAATAATGTTCGGGTGATTGTCCGTCTTTGTGGGGTTTGTGGGCATGTGCTCACGTATATGTTTATGGATTTCGTGGGGATGGATAGTCATTTGAATGATTTATGCGACCACGTAACTTGCTTCATTTACTTTTGTCTGGTTGGTTGGAAGAGATTGCCGCCTGGCAATAAGCCCGCCAGATTGTATTGCAATAAAAGTGTTAAATAAATAAATAAATAAGATGTTCTTCAGTCCATACCCGTGTACACTTATATGATAAAACAAATTAAATAAGCAGTTAATACAATTATAAACTCAATAAACATGTACGTAACTTGTTAAAATATAAATATACAAGTTCATACGCACACAACCCCCGATTCACTGCCAACGTAAAGAGAGAAAGTTAAATAAGAATCCAAATTTCGATATAAGAGCAACGGCTTGAAGACAACTGTTTCCGCTAGTGGTCAAACCATACATTTTTGGAAAGTCTTATAATAAATAATCTATGATAAAATATAAAAACTACATAAATATTCTTAACTCTACCTAAAACCGAAAACATTAGTACAGCATATCGAAATATTTACAATGATTCTTTTGTAGTTCATCTTCTCTTGACAAGTGTTCTTACTAAATGTGTTTTACTAACATATCGTCGGCTAATAGTGCTTAACTGTTAACTTCATTTTTGGACAAAATGACTTTTTGGTATGCTGTTGTAACGATGGTCGTTATCAATGTAGCGTGTGTCCTATTAGAACGTGCTGATGATTTTGATATCGACATCGCTATCTTCGTTTTAGTTGATCTGCGTTACTTCTCGTTCAGAGTAATCAATATAGCGGATTGCTTATCTCTATAAGTCATGATGATCTTGATTTGTATTCAATGAATATAGACTCAGGAATGCGGATATAAAACGATAAGTGGACAGCGGGTAAATAAATAACAAGTCTTGACAGTTGAATGAATGACAATACTAATCTGTTTATTTCTCGGCGCGCGGACAATTTATACAAATGAGTGAATACATTCGCGATACATATCTGCCTTGCTCTGGCGCATGAATTGGCGGTAGATTAATTATTTGTATTTGGAGATGGCTAGCCAAGTCGCAGACACTGTAAATAGTAAACATTGTTGTTGCTCGTAGCGTGTAACAATATATGAATGCTTCATCGGTCATTGACCCTGTATGTTTACTATTAACAATAATTAATTTAATTTAATTGTGTTTAACAATTCACTTATTATTTTGACAATTATTTATTTACTAGGTAGGTGTCCTACACTGTTTTTGGTGGCTGTTTTCGAGCCTCAATAATATCTGTCAACTCCACGAGCTTCAATTTACGCGCGAAAATAGTGCTAACTCCCTCATTCGGCGTCATTTTGTAGGCGAGTTAGCAGTTTAAGTGCACGCCGGTCGGATAAATATTCCTGCTTGACGATTATTAAGGTTTTGGTTTCATGTCTGGTGATTTTTTTATAACGGCAAGTACTGCTCTTTATTATTTTCATAAGAATATTGCATTATATAGTACGAGTAGTCGCGAGAAAGGACAGGAGTATTATAGAAAAGTAAAAAAAGAGTCAAAATGGGTGTGTGAAGCTGTAAAAGAACCGAAGTCGATGAAAGGTAGATGCAACATGTGAGAACAGAAATAGCTTGATTAAGCGTGCTACGGTTACTGAAGACAGAAGGAAAGGAATCTTTAAAACATTTTAGAGGAACTATTCTTGGGGAGAAAAAAAAGTAAACATCGATGATACTGTAAAATCCCTTCCGATAAAACGTGCAAGAGATAGAAAAGACTCGGATATATCTCGAAGATCACAATCGTTTCCGTACCACTTGAAGGTGAATGACGAGGATGTCAGGGTATGCAAAACGATGTATTTAAATACGTTGTGTATCGGAAGGACGACATCTAGAAGTGTCTTCATCCTGACTGGCCAACTAAAATGGATGTGTACAAGTTTAACGTATCTGACGTGCACGTCGCATAGCACGCAGCCGTTGTCCTCAACTGTTTTCTTCGTTGCTATGTCATCGAAAAATATTTATTTATTTAGACCAAAAAAAGACGAATGTGAAAAATGTACAGCGTATAAAGTGAGGACGATAAAAGAAAGTAAATACCAACTACATATACAGAAGAAATAAGAAGTCAGAGAAAAATAAAGAAAAAATAAGGAAGAACAAACACTAGTATTTACAGTAGATATGCAAGCCGTTTTAATGCCCCCAAAATCGAATGCGAGTATGCTGTCCTACAAAACCAAGCTGCAAGTACATAACATTTGCTTTTATCATACAACAGTATAAACAAAGATGGTTACTGCTTCTTGTGGAACGGGATGGAAGGAGGTCTCAGTGCAGAAGAGTTTGCCTCAATATGGACATATTTTCTTGAACAGAAGATTTTACCTAAAGTCGAAAACCGAGAAGATGTGTAGTTGATTATTTACGCAGACGGATGTGGCTATCAAAATCGTAATGTTAACGCTCGTAACGCTCTACTAAACATTGCAGTATCAAATAATATAACGATAGTGCAGAAGTACCTCGAAGTTGGGCACACTCAAATGGAGGTGGATAATATGCACTCACTAATAGAACGTAATGTTACCCTATCAAACGCTCTACTAAACATTGCAGTATCAAATAATATAACGATAGTGCAGAAGTACCTCGAAGTTGGGCACACTCAAATGGAGGTGGATAATATGCACTCACTAATAGAACGTAATGTTACCCTATCAAACGTTCTACTAAACATTGCAGTATCAAATAATATAACGATAGTGCAGAAGTACCTCGAAGTTGGGCACACTCAAATGGAGGTGGATAATATGCACTCACTAATAGAACGTAATGTTACCCTATCAAACGTTCTACTAAACATTGCAGTATCAAATAATATAACGATAGTGCAGAAGTACCTCGAAGTTGGGCACACTCAAATGGAGGTGGATAATATGCACTCACTAATAGAACGTAATGTTACCCTATCAAACGCTCTACTAAACATTGCAGTATCAAATAATATAACGATAGTGCAGAAGTACCTCGAAGTTGGGCACACTCAAATGGAGGTGGATAATATGCACTCACTAATAGAACGTAATGTTACCCTATCAAACGCTCTACTAAACATTGCAGTATCAAATAATATAACGATAGTGCAGAAGTACCTCGAAGTTGGGCACACTCAAATGGAGGTGGATAATATGCACTCACTAATAGAACGTAAAATGAGAAACAAAATTATCAACGTTCCTGCGGACTACGTTCAAGTGATTGAAAAGCTCGCAAAAATCCATTTGAAGTGACTTACTTAGAACACACGTTTTTCAAAAAGTTCGACAGCGTTACAAGCTACAAAAATATTCGTCCGTGGCGATCTGCAGGAGACCCTAAGGTCACTGATATCCATGCGCTCATGTATTCGCCGTCAGGAAATATTTCATACACACTACGGTTTGAAGACTCCTGGACGTTATTACCTCAAAAAAAAGTTCTGTGCAACCAACCACCTGGAGTGAATTGGAATTACTGCACCAAGACAGGCTTGCAATCAGCGCCCGAAAATATGAAGACTTGCAGCTAATTAAGCAAACTCTCTCCTCCGATTTTAGAGATTTTTATGACAATCTGCCATATAACTAATGATAAGACATTTGTGTTTCTCAAAAGATCTCATTAATGTGATTATATTCGTATGTATATGTGTTTCTTCTCAATTTATAATAAAACTTCAATTTGCACTATTTATTGTTTAAAAATATAATATTGTAGCGAGTTGCTTATCTTGATACGTCGTGATGATTTTGATATGTATTTAAATAAATATAGAACTCAGGAATGCGGATAAAAGTGAAAGTGAATAGCGGGTAAATAATAACAAGTCTTGACAGTTGGATGAATAATAATCTTTATTTCTCTACAAGTAGGTATTTTTATAGTAGTGAGTGAATGTGCTCGCGATACATATTCTGTCTCACTCTTGCGCGTGCACTGATTGACGGGTAGATATTTATTTGTATTCGGAACGGGCCGCGTCAATGCGTTCGCCGTATATCCCCATCTCACTCCTGCGCGTGCTATCACGTCGGAAGCGATGTGTTCTCTTTCTACCTTGGTATGCAGTGTAAATAGTGTTCGCGTGTGAATAATGTTGACGTTTCTAGTATGTGACAATTGTAAATAATTCAGAGTTTGGTTCATCGGTCGTTGACCCTGTATGTTTACAATTTGAACAATAAATTATGTTTGACAATTCAATTTTATTTAGGGGATGTAGGTACGCTACAATATGTTAACTCCTGGAAAATAGCAACAAAATACGAATTTTCCAAAAAATATAACTGCTAACTCCCATTTTTGCTTATAATTCCGACATAGTTAATTGTTGATGGGTTATTTCATAAATACGAGTAGATAATTCGTAATAAAATAATCTACCAACGGGATTTTCAATATTTTTATCCTGTTAGTCATATAAAAATAAATCGGTTTTTTCGCTCTCCTGAAAAATTCACCCAAATGGAGTTAACAGTTTAGCACTCTTAGCCGACGACGATATGCAAAATGAGGGATACTAATCAGAGTGATGGCCTCATCTGACATTTTCCTATTCTAACACTCAGCTTTGTTTTTATCATAATATTCCAATAACAGTTGGTGCGATTCCCGGTTTAGTTGTAGTTTATTGTGAACGTTGAAAAGGAACTCTATGCTAATACTCGTAAATACAGACTTTATAATCATTCAAGTTGTGGGTACATTTTTTTGCGACACCTATAAATATAAATAAAGAAAAAATGTAACTACGAGGTTACGAAGCGAGACGTGGAGCGAGAAGAGGAGTGTAGACTGACACACTTTTTTTTGTATAAAATGTCACACAAATGTTGCCGCCATGACATTCACACGACACAATCGATCAATCCGCCCACACAATGACTTTTATCGTATTATCTCGCTTTGCGTTCGTTCTGCGTTTTTACTTTTTCATTTCATAACAGCCCTTTGCAGCCTCAATTCGAAAACAGAGGATTGTCTAGTTTCAGAAATAATCTCGTACTATCATTATCATCCTGTCGTATAGCTTATGGCTGATCATCGTGACTCTTATCTTATGATAGTCTCTGACGACACCTCTCCATCTATTCCTGCACTCCGCGGCTTGAAGGGCGGTTGATAAGGATAGTCCGGTTGCGTCTCTCACTCGGTCAGTCCAACGCATTGGGAATCTTCCTCTTGTGCGTCGTCCTTCCACGCCTCTAGTCTCTCCGTGGTTGCAGTCCTAAGACTGGTTTGCAGCAATTTCAACTCTTCTCCTCCATTCCCCCCTGTCCTGTGCGGCTCTTTTTAAATCTGTATATGTTGAGCAGCGCACGTCCACCAACAGGTCATCCAGGTACTCTCGGCGTGGGCGTCCCCTAGAGTTTGTCCCCTCGGTCATACCCTCCATTATGGCATGCAAGAGGCCCTCTTGTCGTATTATATGACCGATCCATCTTGCACGCCTTTCGGACAGGATCCTGAGCAGGTGCCTTCCTCCTTCGATTCGTTGGAGAACCTCTTCATTTGTGATGCGGTCTCTCCAGGAAATTCCTAATCGTCTTCTATAGGACCACATCTCAAAAGCCTCTAGTCTTCGTCTATCTCTTTCGGATAAGCACAAATATCTCCAAACTGTCTCCATGGCCAAGAGCAATGTACCCAAATAATCGGAGGACTCATCGGTGTGTTGTCGACAATCCGGCAGTTTGTTACTGCAATCTATTATCATAAGTTAAGTATTTGACATATTGATTTCCAGGTCCAGGAGCTTGCTCTCTCGTGTTCCACATTTTAAAGGACCGCGACCATTTCTTCTCCTGATGTGGCAATTAACGGTCTATATGTGGCGGTAGATGTGGCAATTAACGGTCTATGACTTTGTAATTTATTTTTAACAAACACTGTTTATTCCACTTTTTTATGCCTTAACTATAAACAACATAGGTCTATGACTTTTCGTAATACATGTTTTATATGTTAAGGATATATTGCAGTGTTGTTGAAGTGAAAAACAAAGCAGATTCAAGTTAACCGATGTTAAGTAATAGATCTACATATGTTTATACAATCACAATTTATTTATTTATTTATTATTTTTTATTATTACACATGACAAGAAATATACACAATTTGAGAAAAAACAACAGGTAATTTGATTTGGACATATAATTTTAATGGATCTGGGTTTGTTGCCTTTCATTTGTCGTATCCCCAGTAAACTAGGCTTTTGCCTGTATCTCACTGAGGATATTTAGCATGAAAAAATAAATCGATACTTCTTTCCGATTTTTGATAACACAAAAAAACCCCGTTGCACGCTCTCATCAACCTGACAAACAGTGACACTCAACTACAACTGGAAACATCTTGCGAAATTCAACTCCTCACACATTATCACTCCAGAAAGACCAAAAATATTCATCCCATAATATACCGCACACAATCATAAGAATAAAAATCAAAACAAATTCAAAACAAAAAAAAAGAAGAAAAAAAGTTAGTTTGAGATTATTTGCTAAGATACATAACAAAACAAATAAGTAAACAAGGTTATTCAACCAGCAAAGGCGGGATGTCGGCAATCTGTACGTTTATGAAATGAGACAATTTCTTCATCCAGGTTAGTCAACCATCTGAAGAGACATTATATTATAACTTATATATCGTTGTACAAAACGTCAAAAATTTTATCTCATATATTATTTATAGTTAAGGCATTAACATTGTGGAGGTTTAAATACGAGTACATTGTAATTTGTTTTATGTTTGTGCTCCCTGATGATGAGGTGTGCACCTTGAAACCGGTAGGGTTATGCCGTTACAAAAAGTGGAATAAACAGTGTTTGATAAAACAAATTACAAAGTTTATAAGGATTTATTTTATCGATTCAGTATACTTTTATATAAACACTTAAGGTTAATTTATAAATCCACAAAATGTATAAAAAATGAATTGTGTGAATCATAGCCTAAAAGTAAAAATAGTTATTTGTTAGTGGGTTTCGGACTGGTTAAACTGTCAGACAGGCCTTTTTAAGCATGTTTTAATGTAATGCATATATCAGCTACCCAAAATAGTTGTCTGTTAGTGGGTTTCGGACTGGTTAAACTGTCAGACAGGCCTTTTTAAGCATGTTTTAATGTAATGCATATATCAGCTACCCAAAATAGTTGTCTGTTAGTGGGTTTCGGACTGGTTAAACTGTCAGACAGGCCTTTTTAAGCATGTTTTAATGTAATGCATATATCAGCTACCCAAAATATATTTATGGAGCACTTTTTGGCTGACATAAATGACGAAACTTACGAGTATTTCTAAATTTTTAAAAACGTTTTATAATCGTTTCACCATATTATTATTAACCGTTTAGATCGTTAACTTTGCTGACTCCATTATTTAAAACCATTTGTTTTAAGTTCTAGTCTACGTTTTCCTTACAAAAATTACTTTAAAAAATAATAAATTTATGAACATCTTTAGTGAACAAAAAAACTAGCAAAGAAAACTAGTTTGGATTGCTAAAATCTCAAGATAATAAAATTGTCTCATGGTGACAATCCTAGTTTTAAGTTATTTGTAGTAATTCTCTCTGGTTAAACAACTTTCGAAATTTCAACTTACTCCTGCAAACGAACGTTATAATTGTTTTCCAACATTCTATTAGGTCCTTACATATGAAATTGGCGTTTTGCCGTACTGGCAACTTTGATCTCAAATATCTTCTCTTTGGTTAAGAATTCCAAATTCAAATTTATACAGCTATTTACTCAAGTATTTGTGTTTCGAAAATTATAATTCATTTGTTTTTTCGTCAATTGTTTTTTTTCTTTGCGTCACTCAGTTTACAAAATGGAAAACTTGAAATATCGCGTTATTTACGAGTACGAGTTCCACCGTGGCACCAGTGCTGCAGAAACGGCTCGAAGGATTAATGATGTGTATGGCGACGGTGCCGCAAAAGAAAACACAGTGCGTTTTTGGTTCCAACGTTTTCGTTCTGGAAATTTCGACCTGCAGAAAAAGCCCCGTGGACGGCCGGAGACCAAAGTTGATAATGAAGAATTGAAGGCTATTGTGGAAGCGGATCCATCGCAAACCACGTCCGAGTTAGCTGCAGGCTGCGGTGTTAGTGATAAAACTGTTTTAATCCACTTGAAGCAAATTGGGAAGGTGAAAAAGCTTAAAAGGTGGGTACCTCACGAATTGAGTGAAGCAAATCAACAAACGCGCGTTGACTGCTGCGTTGCATTACTCAACCGGCACAATAATGAAGGGATTTTGAATCGAATCATTACCTGTGATGAAAAATGGATCCTGTATGATAATCGGAAGCGCTCATCGCAATGGCTGAACCCTGCCGAACCAGCCAAACCATGCCCCAAGCGAAAATTGACTCCAAAAAAGTTACTTGTGAGCGTTTGGTGGACTAGTGCTGGTGTCGTTCACTACAGCTTTCTTAAATCTGGCCAGACGATTACGGCAGATGTCTATTGTCAGCAACTGCAAACCATGATGGAAAAGCTAGCTGCTAAACAACCGAGGCTGGTTAATCGCTCTAGGCCACTGCTGCTTCATGATAACGCTAGACCACACACTGCACAACAGACGGCTACCAAATTAGGAGAGCTTCAATTGGAATGTCTAAGACATCCACCGTACTCTCCGGACCTTGCCCCAACAGATTACTATTTTTTTCGAAATTTGGATAACTTCTTGCAAGGGAAAAAATTCAACTCCGATGGGGCAGTCCAAACCGACTTCAAAGATTTTATTGATTCCCGTCCGAATGGTTTTTTTAGTAAAGGGATCGATGAACTACCTATGAGATGGCAAAAGTGCATAGATAGCAATGGTACATACTTTGATTAAATAAATAAATTATATTAAAAAAAAATCAACTTTATGTTCCTCCCAAACAAAACGCCAATTTCATATGTAAGGACCTAATATTACGAGGGTGGATCAAATATAAACGACATTTTTTTGTTTTAATTTTATTATTTACAGAAAGAAAAAGACCAAGCGCAATTTTTTTTACATAATCTTCTGCTTTAGAAATGCATTTATTTCAGCGGGTCAATATTTTTTATCCTGTCATCGTAAAAAGAAGTGGGTTATGTCAGCAGCCAATTGCGCACAAACCTCTCTACTCATCCCCTCTATCATTGGCCTTCCAGAGCTTTTTTCAGTGACCCAAAGAGATTGTAGGGAATACCGACATCCCTAAATATTGTCAACATGCACGGTCAACGACCGGTGAATCAACCTTTGAATATGTACAAAGATCACATACTAGAACGTCAATATTGTTTACACGCAAATAATATTTACGTCGCATTCCACGGTAGAAAGAGAACGCATCGCGTTGTCTCACCGTTTCGGCAATAAATATTCTACCCACTATATCATTGGCAACGTCTGCGACCACCTCGGCACGCACAGGAGTGAGATCAAGATATACTGCGGACGCATTCACGCGCCCCGTTCTGAAATTGTATATATACCTACTTATCGACAAATAAAGAGCACTTGCTATTATTCACTTGACCATTCATCGCTGTTTACTATTTATCGATTATTCACTCTCACTTTTTCGCATTCCTGAATCGACGTATTTTATTTTAAATACAAAACAAATCAAAATCATCACGTCGTACGACTAAAGCATACCGCTGAATTGATGACCCCGATCGAAAAGGAACACAGAATTCGACTAAGGCGAATACAGCGATGTCAACAACATCATCATCAGCACGTCCTACTAGGAGATACGCTAAAAGATGAAAGTCGCAGGGCGATAGATCAGGGCTATAGGGAGAGTGTTCCAGTCATGTTCAACTCATTTCCATAAATTGTTCGCATGTTAGAGCTGCAGTACGGGGCCTCGCGTTGTCATGTAGAAGAATCACTTCTTGTGTCGGTTGGTCATGCTTTTTACATCGATAAGCAAATTTAACTTCATTAAAAAGCTCGCATTAATACGCCGCATTGATGGTGCG
Source organism: Odontocerum albicorne (assembly GCA_949825065.1). Taxonomy (NCBI): domain Eukaryota; kingdom Metazoa; phylum Arthropoda; class Insecta; order Trichoptera; family Odontoceridae; genus Odontocerum; species Odontocerum albicorne. The sequence goes on along the minus strand of OX463851.1, from coordinate 1,155,316 downwards.
ACGATCGTGCAAAAAATCGATGTGCGAAATGCCGCGCCGGTTCCTAAAAACGGTCGCAAGCACCTTACCAGCTGACAGCAGAGTCTTGGCTTTCACAGAGGCTGCCTTATTCTTCTTTTTCCACTCCATGCTGGCTTGTTTCAGCTTGGGCATGCAGTGGTGTACCCGAATTTTATCGCAGGTAATCTTGCAACTATAAAATGAGTTATCTTCTTGTGTGAACTGCGCCAAGAGTCACTCACAGGCGTGCAAACATGCCAACTTTTGTTCTGCAGTCAAAAACGTGAGACCCGTCGAGCAGACACTGTACGAAATCCTAGGTTCTTTGTGGTTATGGTGCTACCATAACTTATTCCTATCTCAGAACAAATTTTGTAAATCGTCAAACGTCCGTCGGTCGCCTTCCAGTAGATCACGAATGGCGTTAATGTTCTGTTCGGTAATGCTCGTCCGTGAACGACGATCGTGGTTCTCGTTTTTGATCCCTTCACGGCTTTTCAGAAACTCATTATGCCAAGCAAACACATGGTGCTTTGACAGTGTTTGATCCTCAAACTGTGCCGTCAGTCTCCGGAGAATTTCGTCTGGTTTTACGTCCTCACGAGCGTGAAACTTTATAATTATGTATTGCGCAATCGATGGGTGCACCTCTTTCTTCAGACATCGTGTGCCATACTAATGACGGAATATATTTGATACACCCTCGTACAACGGGTAATTGCCATGGTTAGTGCAGTGGTTGGGTTGTCCGTTTAATAAAATGTTGTTCAATTTAGGTTTATCCTGCCTTTCTTAAAGTACTTTTAAATTTCATCATTTTAACCATTTCGAGTCATAGAAGTATTTTTTTATTTTTAAATAACAACGAACCATTTTACAAAAGTGGCAATTGTATTATATTTTGTTCAGTGCTCAAAAATTCTAACGGCATTCCTTGAAACTTTTTCTGGGTGTTCAAAATGCCCATCGCCATTCTACATATTATGATTTATTAAAAAACAAGCGAGTCATAGTTAGGATATAGCACAATTCATTATACCTGCTCTCACATTCGTCCTTTTTAAGAATTTTAAATATGAATGCATTTTTTTTCTCCATTATTTTGAAAAAAAATATTTTCAGCAGTCAATGTATTAAATACTACCAAGTTTTGCCAGAATTTTCCGGTTGATATTTTTATTACAAAAGACATTTATGATTTCAGTTATTTCTGGCTCCGCAATATAACTGTGACCTGTATTTTATAACCTTTGCCATATGGTATGATATTATGTTTTCAGTTCACGAACTTAACCGCTACTCAGTGGTGACTGACAGTTTTTAGGATGTCAACTATGCGAAACAGTCCAGTTTATTCGAGTCAATTCCATTAAATTATGATTCATCAGTAAATTAATTGTATTAAGGCGGTTGATTACTTCATGGTGGTCATTCATCCTATAAAATTGCTCACTATCATTATCGGGAGTCTTCTTCTTTCGAGGAAATATTTATTAAATATTCTGTTTATTCAAATTGATGTGTTTTAGAATCTGAGAATTCTTGTCGATCAATTTTTGAGTTGGCGCAATCCTATCTACAAGTTAAGCCGCAAAACCTCAACACATGTCCTTCCTTTAAACAGATTGCGCATTTTTTTCCGTCATCTTGGCCCTAGAATCTTGCTGGCCCAAAGTCTCATCTAGTCCTTTATCGCCTATGGGAATGTTTGTTATATCGATGCTGGTGAGGAGTTATTGAATAGACTGGAGAGGCTGAAAAGAGTTTTGTTCAGATTATTTTTAATCCGAAAAAATATCATATACGTATATCCGAATATCGTGCCATACTCCAATGGCTTAAAATACAACAGCGAAGAAATCTCCTAGTTATAGTATATTAACCTTTTTGAAGTATTGAATAATTCAAGCGGTTCTCAGTATTTGAATGAAAAATTCAATTTTCTTTTGAACATGAACTGTCACTTCGATCTGGTGCCAGCAGAATTGTACCGGACAGGTACAAAGACTGTATATAGGTTGTTGGTTGCCGCGTAGCGCTCGAAGAATCTACGTCGCAAATTCCGTATCGAAGATCCAGCAGAAGAAGAAGAAGAAGAGCAGGGAGAGATTCCTCTCAGGCAGTCGATGTAGGGTAGCGGGTCTCGAGTAAAAACACGGTAGAATCGGTATTACTGAGAATATATTTCAACACAGAAGTGAGAAGTGAGCATTCCAGTCACGGATCTGCTCTGTAGCAGTCGCCTACACCGATTCAGTCGTGCTTTCACCGCAATCCGTTACTCGATAGATATCCGTCTCAGTCAGAGACCCGTCAATTGTGTCGCTAGCAGGTCGCTTACGCCGTTTGTCACCGTACAAGTGCTCGCGCGCAGTCGCAATCAGTGCCACCTCCACCGAAGCTTTGCATATCGCTCACGCCCGTCACGCCAAAAGTGACGTCATCAATCCGCGCATGCGCAAGAACAATCTCCTCACCACGGCAACAGTGTTAAACTTTGTTCGCGTTGTTTAAGGAGCAGGCCTCCAAAAAAGTTATAAGTGAATTAATTTGTTTCGAGTTCCGGTCCATGCCAGTCGTCTTCTTCTTCGTCGAGTAAGCTACTGACTGTTCTGTCCTTCTCACTCTTTCCACTCCTCGGGCGGAGTTGCAAATCTGAATAAGGTCGGCAACTCTTCCCATCCTATCTTCATCCCATACTTCATACACTCACGTCATTCATCATATCTTTATTTTAATTTTGTTTATTTTACTTAATATACTCATACACATACATTTGTCCCACAACTATATATTAAATTTTTGGTCACTTTCCTCCTTTAAACTAACCAACCATGAAACCCGTCAAGTCAGACTTTTACATCAGAACTCCTCGCATCATCGTCAAAAAACTCAATAACTCATTATTGGAATCACTCGAGACGCTCGCATCCGTCCCCGCGGCCTCGCCTACACCAATCCTCGCTATGTCACCGATCCGCCCAATATCCCCTGATCAGAACATCTCCACTCTCGATGAAGCCCTCGAACTCTTAAATATGGAGACTCATACCAGAAAGCAATCGATGAAGATGACAAAAATTCTTCGAGAGCTCATCCGTAATGGAGAAGTCACGATCGTGGCTAAAAACTCTCCATCAAACTCACCCACTGCCTCGCCAGCCGCTTCATCCCCAACATCGCCGTGCCCCACCCCCACCCTGGATCCTCCGCTCTCCCCGCCAATAATTATTATTCCAGATATTCCAGATACACAAGAAATGGACTGGCAATTAAATGCCATAAATCGAAAAAGGGCTCTTCCATCCCAAGAAAGCCCCCCCTTCGTTCGCCCCCAGTCAAATCCGAAACCAGCTGATGCCACATTGACCCAAACCAACAAAAGGATGAGAGGCCCACTCAGCCCTCCTCTTGCCGCAGCCCCCGCCACACCTCCAATTATAGACGTACGACCTCTACTCCCGGTCAAAAAAGACCGCATCCCCCCCATCGTACTTCACAATTCCGCCAAATATGGAGACCTGAGAGCTAAACTCAGGTCTCAAAACATTCACTTCTCCTCGAAGGTGCAGCCCAATGGTGATCTTAAAATCACCACTGAAACCGTAGAGGCTTACCGCTCCCTAGTCCACAGTACCGATTCTCTCGCCATTCCATACCACTCTTTCCATTTGGAGAGCGAGAAGCCCCTGCTAGCCGTCATTCGTGGCCTACCGACCCCTATCAGCGTCGAGGACATAATGACAGAGCTCAAATCCCTCGATTACCCGGTACAGAACGTGTACCGCATGAAAAACCGGAATCGTGTGGAACTCCCCATGGTCATCGTCAAGATGACAAGGGACTCTTCCGCAAAGCGCATCTTCACCGAACTCCACGGTGTACTCGATATTCGAGTCACAGTGGAGGAGCTAAACAAGCGCAAAGGCATGGGCCAGTGTCATCGATGCCAACAGTTCGCCCATTCCGCCGGCAACTGCCACGCCCCAGCCAACTGTGTGAAATGCGGAAGAACGCACCACACATCTGAATGCAGGAAGCCCGCGGACACTCCCGCCACCTGCTGTAACTGCGGAGGCCCACACACGGCCAACTTCAGAGGCTGCCCACGCTTCCCTAAGAGCACCCTCCCTTTAATCGCTCCCCACCACCACTTCCAGGCTCCCCAGCCCTTACGCCCCCTCATGGATGGCATCTACCAACGCCCCTCTACCAACGCCCCCCAACGCCCCCTCTCGAACGCCCCCTCGGCAAACAACGCCACACGGCGATTCCCCAACGCCCCCCCGAATACTTCAAGACCGGTCACTTCTAACGTGTCATATGCGAACATCGCAACCCCTCGCACCCTATTATCGTCATCTTCACCTCAAAACCACATATTGTCCGCTCCTCCTCCAAATCGCGACCTCATTATAAATAACCTGAAGTCAGCCATCGCCGAAGCTATTAACCTCCTCAACTACATACAAAATAATCCTTAAACAACCGCTCTCTCTCTTTCTCAACAAACATACATAACAATATACTTATAAAAGTCACACACGTCTCCCCATATACCTATATATAACATATTCATTCCCCATTTTATAATTTATTCACCATCATTATTTTTCATACACACCCATTCAATATAATACCGTGTGTGACGACTCAAATTCACAAATATATGTATATTCGTATTTAATTATCTTTGTATATATCATCATATTTATATATGTAATTAATCATTTTATAATTTCTCATAATCATTCATAAAATCAAAATCAAACATTTACCACAAACCTATCCTTTCCCGATTCCTAAAAAGATCCAAAATTTCCAAAATATCTAAACAGTCAGAACTTATCCGATGAAGGAGTAAGGTGTCCTACCATCGGACCGAAACTCCAAACAAGTTATCAACCACTATTTTTGAGAAGTGAGCAGAACATGATTTCAAAATTAGGGGGCCCTCTATATTAATGGTCAGTCGGCCGTCACAAGCGCCCATTGCCCGCGAAATACAGCAACTTTCGGGGTCTGGGCCTTGCTTACGCCGACTGAGCCCGGACCTACCCCGATCGCACCGCTTTGCAAGTCACATATTTCCAATGCGGTCGCGAATGCGATCGAAGTCAAACACACATACATATTTACATACAAATATAACATAATATAGCATATGGAATACAAGAACATATAGCATTTTACATATACAAATACAGGAACATTAGACTGAATTATAACATATACAAACAAGGACATATGATTATACAAGAACAAGTTTAATAATACAGATCTACACACACAGTGTCCTTTTCATATCGCATACACACACACACACGGGTGACGGCACAAGTCCGATACAAGTATCCTTTGTAGGTATACCACATCTTACATATTTCTAAACATCATAATCTGCGGTTCATTCGGCTCGACTTTGAAACCATCTTGCTGGTTCAATTAAGTGTACTGCATCCTTATCGATTTTAATAATAAACTAAAGAAACATTATTTATAATAAAATCTTCCTCTTCTTTGACTCCCGTTCAATTATAATCATAATCCCTATTTATCTTTTATTTCAATTTTTGTTTTCGTTTTTTTTTTCAAATGTTGTTTTCGTACACTTTATTAATGACACGCTCATGGAAACCAATAATAATTATGTAACAAAAGCTGGTTGATTGAAAGAAGTGGCTTAAAAACAAAAAATATGCCTGATGAAATTAAAGTGTATATTAAAAACATAATATGCAATATTAGAAATATTGCCAAAAATATATCTTAATTAAATTGAGAAGGCTGTTCTGTACGGGCTTAAGTAAACCTCCCGCATGAAATCGTTCTTACTTGTAGATACTTAACAAAGGATGTTTAAGTATGTAGATGACCTGCTTATGATTGAGGACTACCGCAATGGCCTGACTATACTATAATATTACCGTGTACCTACTCTATCTTCAAGAATGCAGCTGACCAGGTAGGCATGAATATTAACACAAACAAAATTAAATGTATGTTCTCCTCGAGGTCAAACTACTTTAGAAAGCCACCCTTCAAGCTCGTCATGATAGGAGAGGGTGCGATTGAAGATATTAAAAGTTCACATACTTAGACAGTGTCTACCCTAGCAAAAATGAGCTCGGCATGGATGTCCAAAGAGGAACCAGAGCAGCCGCTACGCTTCATAAACTAATGAACTTGAAGGCATTGTCCTGGAAAGTCCAACTGAGAATATATAACTCGACCAGTAGTAACATGACAACCTCCGTGGTCTTGTTTCACTTCCTTTCTCCGTGTCTCTCAGCCAGGCGTCTTAGGTCGCGGACTCAAATCTCGCTGGAACACATTTTTTTTATTTCTTAATGGTTTTAACTGAAGGACTCTATCTAACATATTTATGGTTGGCTGGAAGGGATTGCCACATGTCAATAATCCCACCAGGTTGTACTGTATATAACGAAAGTGTAATACGATACAATACAACATATCACAGTTCAAAGCGTGGGTCATTTATACCAGTGCTTCCCAAATTGGGAGCCGCGGGATTTCTCGTGGGGGTCGCGAAAATATTCAGTACAAAGTACAAATATTCATGTGAGTATAAAATTGTTTCATGTGAGTATAGTTTTTATTTAAAAAAAAAGTTTTGAAGCAAGTTCCTATAATTTTGTGTTGAATATAAATATGTGTATTTTAATTGTAATAATTATTGCCAAATAAATCTTCAACTATAAATAAAATGGTTTTTTTTTTGGGGGGGGGAATTAATTACTTCAGATTTAGGGGGCCGTTACATGAAAGTAATTGGGAAGCACTGATTTATATAATACCAATAAAAAAAAAGTTAAATCAGTACCATTTAAACAAATCAAAAAATAATCCAGTAAAATGGGAACAGGTTTGCGTATATCATAATTATAATACGAGTACATATATTTGACAAATTGAAAGCTTGAATTTTCATTTGATGATTTCTCGCTCAAATCAATATTGACTCCTTTAAATAATATTTCATCTTCGGTGATGATACAAAGCTCCATTGAATGTCATCAGTATGCAGATAAATGGCAAGTTTCTGCGACGAGACATCTGCTTCAGCAATTACTCGCTGCAATTTATGACTTTGCTCTGACCCAGTTTAGCTCATCCAGAGCATCCATTTACCTTAATATAACACATGGGTAAGAATAATATGAACATCGATGAAACATGAATGCAAATTGGTTCAAGTTTGTATAATACTTGGAATTTTGCATGCAAATAAGGTACAACCTACAGAACAAGTTCTACTGAATTTTCGTTGCGTACAATACAACTTGGTGGGCTTATTATCATGTGGTAATCTATTCCAACCAACCAGAAAGATTTTAAAGAGGTTTCAATGGAAAATCAGACTTAATTATTCTTAAAAAAAGGATGCTAACGGGAATCGATCCCGTAACCCCTGGTTTTAGAGTCACGCGTCATACTAAAGAGATTGTGGAGGTCGTCATATTAATAATGTTCGTTTGAAATATACATACATACCATCACGCCGTTTCCCTATTGCAGTAGACAGATAGGACAAAGCACCAGACTTCCTTGTCTCAACAAACAAATTTCGATTCTTTCATATCCATACACCGTATCATACAACTCCTGTGATTTCTTTGACTTCTTGCATTTCTTTCTTTAAAAAACGTTCATTTCATGGAACCAAACATCTTTGATATTCATCTACTACGCTTTCCATCACAGTTGCAATATATATTTATTTTGTTCATCTTAATAAACCATCTCATCTCACTGAACACATCAACCTAAAGTTCAATCTCTTCCAACCAACCAGAAAGATGTTTTAATGGCCTCTAAGTGAAAACCAGACAGGAATCCTTTTTTATTTTTAATCTGGGTTCCAGTGGGGATCGCACCCGCAACCTCCGGATCGGCAGATAAGCGTCTTACCACCAGGCCACGGAGGTCGTCATTGTTATATGAAAGTCTAGTTTTTCGTATGCATACCTTAAACTACCGGGCAGAGGATAAACTTTCTATAAACCTTATTCTTCTTCTGTAATGTCGGGATACAGAGATCAATATAGAGGATACAGAGATCGTATCATATCTTAAACTACCGGGCAGAGGATAAACTTTCTATAAACCTTATTCTTCTTCTGTAATGTCGGGATACAGAGATCAATATAGAGGATACAGAGATCGCATCATACCTTAAACTACCGGGCAGAGGATAAACTTTATATAAACCTTATTCTTCTTCTGTAATGTCGGGATACAGAGATCAATACAATAATCACATAATACGCTAATCAATTCAAATTAATCTTCATGTAAGCATTACGTTCATTGAAAGAACTAGATTATTTTTTGAATTGACTAATCAAAAATAAACCTTAAAGACTCTATATTAGTATTAGGTTAATTGAAGGAAATATACTGTTAAATTAACTTAATAAAAGTAAACCTTAAAGACTCTTTACACGAGTATAAGGTTAATTAAAGGAAATATACTGTTAAATTAACTTAATAAAAGTAAACCTTAAAGACTCTTCATGTGGGTCTTAGGTTAATTGAAAGAACTAGATGTTTTTATAATTAATTAATTATAAATAAACCTTAAAGACTTTTCATACGAGTATTAGGTTGATTGAAAGAATGTGTCCTTTTTTTAATTACTTTATTAAAAATTAACCTTAAAAACTCTTCAACTAAGCATTAGGTTAAATTAATGAATTATGTTTTATTTAAATGAACTTACTAAAAAAACACTTAAAAAACTATGCGTACGTGTAAGAAGTCAATTAATAGAACTACGAGTAGACTGTTTAAATCAACTAATTAAAAATAACCTTAAAGACTCTTCAGACGAGTATAAGGTTAATTGAAAAAACAAGATTGTTTTTTTAAATTAATTAATTAAAAATGAACTTAAAAGACATAGAATATTAGGCTAATTAATGGAACTAGACTGTTTTTTTTAATAAGAGGAATCAAGATATCGAAATTTTCTCCCCTCATTTATGTCGTATGCGTCTTTTGCACTATTTTATTAAATATGCCCGGTATACAATTGATATGTTTAATTATTTATATGCGAATAAAGGCTGGAGGAGATCGTGAATCATATTTTTATCAACAACAGTTTTCGTCACTATTTTTCAAATTTTTATTTTCCATTCTTAAGCTTTAATACTCGTATTCCACTACCAATTCATATTTTAACTCTTTAAGCCTACTTAAATATTCAAATATGTAAATATAACATATATATATTTTTAAGAATACACAATTTAAAGACTATCATACTATTTTTTCGATGTTAGGATATAGCTTCGTGGAATATTTAACTAAAATTTGTTTTGACACTTATCAAAGTCATTGTTATTTCGCATTTTAATTTTCCTTTGACAAATATATGTACATCGTTTACTCTCTATTATTTTTTTCAGGTTGTGAAAACAATTATTTAATATTTTTGTACACATGCGTATGTTTCATTTTTAAAGCTTGTGTAAATGTTATGTATATTATTTGCTATATAATAATGCCAAAAAATATTCTTGATGGGAAAACGGTGAAAATGAAAAATATATATAATTATTGATAATGTATTCAAACAAATTCGAGGAACGAAATGTAATCTACAATGCTTTTCACCTTAAATTAATATGTTTTGATTAAATTACTATCAACACTTTAGAGTTAAAACCTCTTTTGCCCAAAGGAAATATAGGCATATTTAGCTCCCATGACATACAATGGCGTGCCGAATTCAATTAAGGTAAAGGGAGGAAAACCATTTAGGCAGTCGATCGGAGCGAGTTTGTTATTGCGACAGGAGTTTGAGTACTTGGGCTTTCAGGATGAATGACGTGTGGAAAAGGTTTGTGTGGGCTCTTGAGTGTGAGTTTATTTTTGTTGTTTTAATTTTGTCGTTTTGTATTTGTATTTCTGTATATTTTTGTTTTTATTTTTATGGTTGTGTGTGGTATATTATGGGATGAATATTTTTGGTCTCTCTGGAGTGATGATGTGTGAGGAGTTTGATTTCGCATGATGTTTTCAGCTATAATTGAGTGTCACTGTTTGTCAGGTTGATGAGAATGTGCAACGAGGTTTGGTTTTTGTGTAATCGGAAAGAAGTATTGATATATTTTTTCATGCTAAATATCCTCAGTGACATACAGGTAAAAACCTAGTTTACTGGGGACACGACAAATGAAAGACAACAAATCCAGATACATTAAAATTTTTTGTCCAAATTAAATTACCTGTTGTATTTCGCAAATTATGTATATTTTTTGTCATGTGTAAATAAAATATTAAAAAAAAACTTTAAGACCCGATCAAAATCTAGACAACCTTTTCAAGTGCCCGGCTTATAATGTGAAGAGTATACTAAGATTGATGTATCTAAGTGTATATTAATAATATTATAATAAAACTTCGTATATTTCTTTAAAAATAAAAAAATACTTTAGTGATTCTGTCAACTTTATCATTTATGGAGTATGGAGGGCTACATCACATTCCTTACACATGTACCGGGTTTCACTTCTCTTCTTGTGTGCAGCACAGCACATACCTTGAAAGTTCTGCAGGGCTTTTTTGTCAGTTTATGATATATAGTACATATCAACCAGTTTAGAAAATCTCTTTGAGAACCTGATTGGAGGATCCTGTAAATTCTTTATTCAATTTGAACCCGGAGATTGTAGTTGGTCTCCAGATTTATCATATAGGTCAGAATCTTCAAGATCTGACACTTCACTGCACTGTACACTGATGAAGCGACGTCCGAATCTCCACCATAAATCAATACATGCATATCTAACATAAGGCATTTTCCTAGTAAGGAATAAGGAAACTTTCGATTTAAGATTGAAATGTTTGCCAAAATATTAACCATGTGTCAACAAGTGTCGATCACGTGAAAACACGGGACCGGGACTGGGACTCGACGCAAATCTCGTTTATCACATTAAAACATGTGATCGGGATATGCAGTGTTGAGGTTTTTTATAGGCATTTGCGTAACATTACATAAACCATCACCAATATATACTCGTACATTTCTTAGAAAAATAATCATTGCACTCAAACTTAAGATTCCATGTGTGCGGTGGAAATCAATTGGGTTTAACCTGTTCATTTACGACAAATCCAACTTCATCAATAATATTGATATGATAATACTGTAGTATGTAAACATTGAAGCTTCTAACCGTTTAGCTACATCATCATTTATCATTGTTCGTTCCTTCGAAACATAATGACTCATTTACTTATTATTCCAACATCTGATAATGCACTTCACTATATTTGTATAGAACAACATTTGTACTATACATACACTTTCATTTTGAATTACTACATAGGATGTATACTTTGCTTCAACAGAACGCGAATGCGACAGCGCATAGTATCATCATTTATCAATTAATCAATCCTCAGTCGCACAAAAATAACTCATCCAAGCACTCAATATATTCATAAAATAATATGCAAATATACTCGTATCCAGAGTCTCGAATTCGGGATTTTGACAGATGGATGGCCAACCTCGCGGATAGATTATCTATCTCTCTCTCTCTCTCTCTTTGAATAATGGCCGTGAACTTCTATATATGGAGGAGTATACGCCAGTGTCAAGTGATGCTAGATTATCTCTATAGTTTTTCATTTATTTTTGTTTATGAAGAGCGCAGCGCAACCTACGTCGCAAAACATTGCCGACAACCTGACGGCTATAATGCGAATTATCGGTATCGAGATCGTATCGATAACTAATCGATCAATCGAACAGATTACAACCCGCTCGTACATATAACTTGTACATATTCTTTAAACTTTATTGATTCCTTATTTCTCTTTGCGGCTAAGGAGACTCGTTCGCCACGTTTCGCATTCATTTCGTTAGATGTAATATAATTAAGGATTTTAAAAAGAAAACAATATAAATCTAGTGTTTTTTTCTGACAGATATAACATGGTTAGGTTAATAGTTAGAGTATTTCAAGCAAAATATGGTCGTTGTTAAGGAAAAAGTCATTAATTACCATTTTTGCTCAAAATGAGTTTTTACATTATTTGAATCAAAAACACAAATCTCTATAATTATAAAAGTCAAAAACGGCATTATTTAAGCCAATAGCGAAGTTAGGCCACTAAAAAAGTCACTAACTGTAAAAATTGATTGTTTGTTTGTATGGAAAAAGTACATGTTATTACTTGATGAGTTCTTCCTTACTAATGACACGCATGAAGTTGCAATTAATGAATTGTGTGAGATAGACGTTGACGGTGTGTTTGTCATGCAATTTACTTTTTAAGTGGTTTTGTTAAGTTTTGGTGATTTTATTAATTTTTTTTTTAGAAAAAGACAGTGTGTAATTAGTAAGCATTGAAATTTTTATAAATATATGTTCATTTTAACATAAATTATATGTTTTTTTTAAGTAGACATTGAACATAATCTCAAAATATAGTGAAATTTTATTTTTACATGAAACTTTCACTCGATATTAATTAATAGGTTCTTTCAGATATAATTCAAAATTGATAACACCTTTAACATGAATTCGGAAAAGGATCACCTGGATCTGCATCTACATCGTGCAATAGAAGCATTGTAATAGAAGAATCAACATTAGAAGAAAATGTTGTTGAGGAGAATATTGTTAACACTGATCCTGTACAAGAACATCAAAATGAGGCATGCTCATGAGTTCATCTAGAGTCGCTGGCATTCCAGTATCTCTGTCTGAGGAAATCTCAATTGAACGTGGTTTAAGATGGAAGAGGGGTAACCGTAACCCTTCTATGTGGAAAAAAATGTATCAATGAAAAGACGAAGTGAATGCCTTCCTTACGAAACAAAAAAAATGATAAAAAACCTGCAAAGTTTCCAAAACAAGCGAATTATGAATTCTGTCGTTTTAAATGTTATAATAATTTTATCGAGAATGACAGAGTTTCGATTTGCAAATCGTATTGGGCATTGAATAATTATAATCGTCAAAAAGAATTTATTTTAGCTAATGTACAATCCGTTAAGCCAAAAAGGCAGATTCAAAATTCAAATAAAGCAAGATCGATTTCAAAGACTTATTTTTTGACTACTGGCGGAATTAAGCATCGAGTGTGTCAGAAGTTTTTCGAGAAACCGCTTTCTATAAGTATTGGCTCCGTGAACAAAGCTTTTGCATTCACTACCGCTGAAGGCTTTTTTTCAGGAAAAGACAACCGTAGAAACAGTGCTCCGGGAAATCATTTTGAAATGGATACAGTCATTGCCCAGAGATATAACAGAATTGTCTCTTTTTTCTGATACGTGCTCTGGGCAAAATAGAAATCAGCAAGTGGCTGCAGTTTTGCTCTGGGCTGTAACTTTCACTCATGTAGAGGTTATCGAACTTTTTTTTTTTAATCCGGCCATTCACACATGAAATGCGATAGCATGCACTACAATTTTGAAAAATAAAAGAAGAATTAAGATGTCTTTGGTATGAATGGCTGGATCCAATTTTTTTAAAACCACAGACAGGATTTCAAAAATCAATATTAAGTAAATGAGCTGCATTATTGCAATTTTTATAACCTCCAGGAGCTGTCTTCCAAATTAATAAAAAAAAGAACAATTGATGAAGAAGGCGAAAAAGTCAATTGGTTAAAGATAAAATATCTGAAATATGAAAAGTGAATCATAGCATAACATAATATAACGGTGCATATAAAACAATAATCGTAACCGGCCGAGGCCGAGCACGTAGCACAACAGCTGATACGGGTAACACTCTTCTTGGCAAATTGTATGACTAAATGTAGCCAATCGCAAATGCAAAAAAGAAGGATTTGTTGAAATTGTGTTCTTCAGGAGTGGTGCCGGAAGAATTTCCCAGCTGGTACGCATCTCTACCAGCTGATGATAAAGAAACTATTATTGATTCATCCAGCGATTGTAGTGACTAAACATTGTATTTATAAAAAATTACTTATTATTTTACATAATACTATTTTCTTTAATAAAGTTGATCAATTTTTTGCTTAATTTTACTGTGCAGAATCCTCAAAACCTCTCAAGAAAAATTAAAATTAACTATGTAAAAAATCGTTAAGTGTTAAAACTTCATTTTCTACATCTTTCCAGTATTTAAACAGTTTTTTTCTACACATAAACATGTATGTCAATACAATAAATCAAACGAGGTAAATATTTTCATTGAAACCAGTATTTTGGATTTTACAGAGAAAAATATTTTTTTTCTCCATAAAGTCTAAAATGCAATTAATGACTTTTTCCTTAACAACGACGGTATATATTTTTGAGTATTGCATTGAAATGTTTAATCTTTATATAGTTATATGATAACACGTTCGAAATAGTAACATTTGTCAGTGTTGTGGAATATTGACTGTCATGGCAGATACTTGTCAGTAGAAAAAATTTAAAATATAATTTATGCAAAGTAGGTGTTAAGCTATTTTCTCATAAAGTGACTTTTCATGGATGATTTTCATTGGATTTGCATGAACGAAAGTAAACAGATTAATAATAATTGTTTTGCTGCATTTGTAAGAATATTCTACATATAAAACGTATTATTATATTACAATAGATTCAATAAAAGCACTTCTTTAGTGTTTTTTACTGTTGGCAATACAGAGTGTACACCAATATATACGAGGCATATCCAGAAAGTAAGTGTACTGAATTTTTGTAGGTTACAATTTTTTTTATTTAAACAAAAAAATTACGTGGTTACCGTAGTACATATGTAAGCTATTTTTCGACATAGTCGCCATTCCTCTCAATGCAGGTGGTAAAGCGAGGTATCAACTTTTTGATGCCTTCCTCGAAGCAGTTTCCCGCCAACCCCTCCGTTCACTTGTCCACCTCCTCCTTTTCCTCTTCGTCGGTTAAAACCTTTTTCCACCCATGTGCAGCTTCAGGGAGGTAAAGACATAGTAATCTGAAGGTGTTAGGTCAGGGGAATGCGTGGGATGGATTAGGACATCCCATTTAAACGAGGCGAGCAGTTCCTTCGTGGTGTTGGCCGTGTGTGGTCTGGCATTGTCGTGCAGCAGGCAGACTCCCTTTGTCAGCATGCCTCTCCTCTTGTTCTGAATCGCCCTCCGCAATTTTTTTAGGGTCTCACAGTATCTTGCAGAATTGATGGTCTCCCCTTGAGGCATATATTCAATTAAAATTATGCCTTGATAGTCCCAAAACACGGATGCCATGATTTTCTTGGCTGAAATTGTGGTTTTGAACTTTTTGGCGGAGGGTGAAGAGGTGTGACGCCACTGTTGAAACTGCCTTTTGGTTTCAGGCGTATAGTGTGTAACCCAAGTTTCATCTCCAGTAACGATGGAGCGGAGAAATTCATCTCCATGGAGTTTGCAGCGCCTCAAAAACTCTTGCCCGGCCTCCAGTCGATTCAACTTGTGTTGGTCTGTCAGCTGTTTTGGGACCCACCTCGCGGACAGTTTCCGATATCCGAGGGTTTCTGTGATGGTTTCGTGTAGTAGAGATCTGGAGATTTGCGGAAACATCGCAGAAAGTTCATCCACAGTCAATCTGCGATCGTCACGGAGCGCATTTTCGATTTTTTCCACAATTTCGTCAGTCACAATTAAAGGTCTCCCGCTCCTCTGATCATCATGCACAGACGTACGACCCTTTTTAAACTCGCGACATCACTTGTACACACTCGTACGATTCATAGCTTTATCACCATATGCAGTTTTTACCTCATTATAAACCTCAACCGGAGGTTTTCCCTTCCAAACGAGATAACGGATGACGCCGCGTATTTCGCACTTGGCGGGAGATTGGATTGACATTTTTCACGAAACGTATTGTCGCATCGACACTTCTCAACGTACTGACCTCGAACCTGTCTCGTTGCGGAGGGGAAGGGTCAGCCATTAGCTCAAACGGTGAGTTATTCGAAGTTTGTCTTTCATAGCGTGCGGACGTGCGTTCTGATTTTACAATCCTTGAAAATGACACATGTTATTGTGACGAAACGTTGGTCTAACGGTCCTTTTCAGGACCAAATCAACCAAACTACGCGGATTTCCCGAGAAAATAATCTTTCACATACATATACCCGCGAAAATATCCAATAAGGCTTTTATTGTTCCAAAAAGAAAGAAAAACACATATCTTAGAGAAAATCTTAAATACATTTCCTGTCAAATATTGCAAAACGAAATTAATTATTGTATTTGGAGGTTAGCGTGAAGGAATTGTTTGTCATGCTTCCACTGAACATTTGACAAATATTGTAATTTAAATTCTACAATAGTATGTGTGATTGTGGGCTCAACGAGGAAACGTTGGATCGAATATTGTTTGAATACCCACTGAATGGCGTTAATCCGTCCTTTTATGAGCTATTTGTGAAGTATTGCTCTATTCTAACCAATATGAGAACACTTATTTGAAAGTCGTCTCATTTCGTTTGCAGAGAGTTAAAAAAGTTAATAGTTTCTGATTAATTAAGGTATAAAAATAACATTTTTATTTGATTGACGTAATACTATAATATCAAATTTTAAAAGCAAGAATTTATTGTGCTTTGCTCACTGGCTGGGAACATCCATATTTATGTACTCGTAAGTATCCATTCGAAAACACGTTTAAAATATTATGTACTCAAATAATCTTATATTATAATGTACTCAAATAATCTAATATTATAATTTTCTCAAATAATCTAATATTATAATGTTCTCAAATAATCTAATATTATAATGTTCTCAAATAATCTAATATTATAATGTTCTCAAATAATCTTATATTATAACGTACTCAAATAATCTAATATTATAATGTTCTCAAATAATCTTATATTATAATGTTCTCAAATAATCTTATATTATAATGAACTCAAATAAGCTAATATTATAATGTTCTCAAATAATCTAATATTATAATGTTCTCAAATAATCTTATATTATAATGTTCTCAAATAATCTAATATTATAATGTTCTCAAATAATCTTATATTATAACGTACTCAAATAATCTAATATTATAATGTTCTCAAATAATCTAATATTATAATGTTCTCAAATAATCTTATATTATAATGTTCTCAAATAATCTAATATTTTAATGTTCTCAAATAATCTTATATTATAACGTACTCAAATAATCTAATATTATAATGTTCTCAAATAATCTAATATTATAATGTTCTCAAATAATCTTATATTATAATGAACTCAAACAAGCTAATATTATAATGTTCTCAAATAATCAAATATTATAATGTTCTCAAATAATCTTATATTATAATGTACTCAAATAACTAATATTATAATGTTCTCAAATAATCTTATATTATAATGTACTCAAATAATCTAATATTATAATGTTCTCAAATAATCTAATATTATAATGTTCTCAAATAATCTTATATTATAACGTACTCAAATAATCTAATATTATAATGTTCTCAAATAATCTAATATTATAATGTTCTCAAATAATCTTATATTATAATGAACTCAAATAAGCTAATATTATAATGTTCTCAAATAATCTAATATTATAATGTACTCAAATAATCTAATATTATAATGTTCTCAAATAATCTAATATTATAATGTTCTCAAATAATCTTATATTATAATGTACTCAAATAATCTTATATTATAATGTTCTCAAATTATCTAATATTATAATGTTCTCAAATAATCTTATATTATAACGTACTCAAATAATCTTATATTATAATGTTCTCAAATAATCTAATATTATAATGTTCTCAAATAATCTAATATTATAATGTTCTCAAATAATCTTATATTATAACGTACTCAAATAATCTTATATTATAATGTTCTCAAATAATCTAATATTATAATGTTCTCAAATAATCTAATATTATAATGTTCTCAAATAATCTAATATTATAATGTACTCAAATAATCTAATATTATAATGTTCTCAAATAATCTTATATTATAATGTACTCAAATAATCTAATATTACAATGTTCTCAAATAATCTAATATTATAATGTTCTCAAATAATCTAATATTATAATTTTCTCAAATAATCTAATATTATAATTTTCTCAAATAATCTAATATTAGAATGTTCTCAAATAATCTTATATTATAATGTTCTCAAATAATCTAATATTATAATGTTCTCAAATAATCTTATATTATAATGTTCTCAAATAATCTAATATTTTAATGTTCTCAAATAATCTTATATTATAACGTACTCAAATAATCTAATATTATAATGTTCTCAAATAATCTAATATTATAATGTTCTCAAATAATCTTATATTATAATGAACTCAAATAAGCTAATATTATAATGTTCTCAAATAATCAAATATTATAATGTTCTCAAATAATCTTATATTATAATGTACTCAAATAATCTAATATTATAATGTTCTCAAATAATCTTATATTATAATGTACTCAAATAATCTAATATTATAATATTCTCAAATAATCTAATATTATAATGTTCTCAAATAATCTTATATTATAACGTACTCAAATAATCTAATATTATAATGTTCTCAAATAATCTAATATTATAATGTTCTCAAATAATCTTTTATTATAATGAACTCAAATAAGCTAATATTATAATGTTCTCAAATAATCTAATATTATAATGTACTCAAATAATCTAATATTATAATGTTCTCAAATAATCTAATATTATAATGTTCTCAAATAATCTTATATTATAATGTACTCAAATAATCTAATATTATAATGTTCTCAAATTATCTAATATTATAATGTTCTCAAATAATCTTATATTATAACGTACTCAAATAATCTAATATTATAATGTTCTCAAATAATCTAATATTATAATGTTCTCAAATAATCTAATATTATAATGTACTCAAATAATCTAATATTATAATGTTCTCAAATAATCTTATATTATAATGTACTCAAATAATCTAATATTACAATGTTCTCAAATAATCTAATATTATAATGTTCTCAAATAATCTAATATTATAATTTTCTCAAATAATCTAATATTATAATTTTCTCAAATAATCTAATATTAGAATGTTCTCAAATAATCTTATATTATAATGTTCTCAAATAATCTAATATTATAATGTTCTCAAATAATCTAATATTATAATGTTCTCAAATAATCTTATATTATAACGTACTCAAATAATATAATATTATAATGTTCTCAAATAATCTTATATTATAATGTACTCAAATAATCTAATATTATAATGTTCTCAAATAATCTTATATTATAATGTACTCAAATAATCTAATATTATAATGTTCTCAAATAATCTAATATTATAATGTTCTCAAATAATCTTATATTATAATGTACTCAAATAATCTAATATTATAATTTTCTCAAATAATCTAATATTATAATGTTCTCAAATAATCTTATATTATAATGTTCTCAAATAATCTAATATTATAATGTTCTCAAATAATCTTATATTATAATGTACTCAAATAATCTAATATTATAATGTTCTCAAATAATCTAATATTATAATGTTCTCAAATAATCTTATATTATAACGTACTCAAATAATCTAATATTATAATGTTCTCAAATAATCTAATATTATAATGTTCTCAAATAATCTTATATTATAATGAACTCAAATAAGCTAATATTATAATGTTCTCAAATAATCTAATATTATAATGTACTCAAATAATCTAATATTATAATGTTCTCAAATAATCTAATATTATAATGTTCTCAAATAATCTTATATTATAACGTACCCAAATAATCTAATATTATAATGTTCTCAAATAATCTAATATTATAATGTTCTCAAATAATCTAATATTATAATGTACTCAAATAATCTAATATTATAATGTTCTCAAATAATCTTATATTATAATGTACTCAAATAATCTAATATTACAATGTTCTCAAATAATCTAATATTATAATGTTCTCAAATAATCTAATATTATAATTTTCTCAAATAATCTAATATTATAATTTTCTCAAATAATCTAATATTAGAATGTTCTCAAATAATCTTATATTATAATGTTCTCAAATAATCTAATATTATAATGTTCTCAAATAATCTAATATTATAATGTTCTCAAATAATCTTATATTATAACGTACTCAAATAATATAATATTATAATGTTCTCAAATAATCTTATATTATAATGTACTCAAATAATCTAATATTATAATGTTCTCAAATAATCTTATATTATAATGTACTCAAATAATCTAATATTATAATGTTCTCAAATAATCTAATATTATAATGTTCTCAAATAATCTTATATTATAATGTACTCAAATAATCTAATATTATAATTTTCTCAAATAATCTAATATTATAATGTTCTCAAATAATCTTATATTATAATGTTCTCAAATAATCTAATATTATAATGTTCTCAAATAATCTAATATTATAAAGTTCTCAAATAATCTTATATTATAATGTACTCAAATAATCTAAAATTATAATGTTCTCAAATAATCTAATATTATAATTTTCTCAAATAATCAGATTTTTTATTAAATGGATTCCAGTCTGATTTTCCCTTGAGGCCTCTTTTCCCTTGAGGCCTCTTTTCCCTTGAGGCCTCTTTTCCTCTTACTGCTTGGTTGAAAGATATTGCCACATAGCAATAAGCCCGTTAGATTGTACTGTATACAACGAAAATGCAATACAATACAATCTAGCGACCTGATTTGATTTAATAAACGCCATATCTTGACCGCGTCCAATAAATGTTGCGTTTCTCATTTCTTCGAGGAACTTTTCCACTTCTAGGAGTAGATCGATTGTCAATTATTTTAAGCTTAGTCAGTTGAAACTTGAAATTATCTACAATTGGCAAACTTTTAAATACGTTTTAGTATTTGGACTCATATAATTGCAAAGTGACCAAATCGTACTAAAGTGTGGGTGGTTGGATTGCCTGTTAAAAGACATCTAGTGACCTTTTATTTCCGGAATACGAAGCTATTAAAATAAGAAGCAGGCTCTTTACATACATACGGGGAAGGCAGAGATAGCATATCTCCAAACTTCTATTTCCAAGCACACAACTTCCGTCTCCTCAACATCTCGTCATGTACAATCGTCTAATATTCGCACTTTTAACTTTAGCTTCTTTCAAAATCTGGTTAATTTGGTCCAGCCACGTTTTCCTCGGTCTACATCTTGTATTTCTGACTTGTATATTCGCTTAGTAATGCTTTAATCACTCATTCTATCCTCATGTCCAAACCATTTTAAAGTTTTTTTTTTCGTCATTTTATTTAAAACATCCACTTCTAATATATTTCTTGCACTTTCTTTCAAACATTGACACTCCAGATTTTTTTCTTAGTGCTCGCATCTTCACATCATTAATCTTACTCTTATCATTCTTCAGCCGAGTTCAAGTATCACTTCCATACATCAAGGGGGGCACCGACACACAATTATGTATTGTCGTTTTACTACTCCTAATATTGAATATAGCAACAATAAAGTGTTCCGTTTATGATACCTTGTTCCCTGTCGCTACCTATCTTTCAATGTACTCGTATTACGAGTATATAATATCATCCAGCTTGCCCCATCACACGTACGAGTAACATGAACATACTGCCCAAATAACAGAACTCATCAAAAACTGTTTTTTTATATATTTAAATCTTACAGCCTCGAGTACATATCACTATCACACTTTGATCTAACATAAGCAAGGATAGTACTGGCTGAAAGATAATTTAATTTTAGCGATTCTTGTCGAGTATTCTAAAACTTGTAAATACTTCTTAAGTAACAAAGCGACACTTGATCAAAATATTCCTTGGTAGAAATAAAGAGGTTATAAAATAAACTCCATATGTTCTACACATCTCAAGAGATGGACCATAAAGTATGCAAGAATAACGGCACCTAGTTGCAGTACAGAGATTAGCCACATAAGTTTGCTAGCCCTGTCTGTCGTCCAGATATAAAACAGAAAGCATCGTAATACAATAATATACATCGTAATACAATAATATACATCGTAATACAATAATATACATCGTAATACAATACATAGAGCTTATTCCCCTTAACTCGTATATACAATAGTACTATATATGTAGAAGAGAGTCCGCCGCATTAAATTCCCAGAAATGATCCTGTTTATAGCTCGGCCGACAGAGAAATGGACGCTGTTTATAGCTTCAGATTATTTCAGTTCAAAAGTTCGTCTCTTAACCGAAGTTCCCTCAGTCGCCTCGGGTCAAAGCCGTCAAACAAGTTTCCCTTTATAATTCTAACTGTTCGTTTCTAAGTTTTAACGGTTTGTTGTTGTTTTATAGTGAAACTAATAACATATTTAATACCCAACCGTTCGCTTTATACGGGGTTTACTTACGAATGTGTTAAAAACTTTTATTAAATTCGCTTTGAAGTTAATGCTATTTATCACTCTCTTTTAGGAATATTAAGTAAATGAACATCGCTTATTAATTAGGAATCTTATTGTAATATCAATGTGCGTTTAAAAGTTCTGTATTTCTTTGAATAATTTTGAAATTTCATTTGGTACTCGTATGCATACAATTTCACATATACAGTGGAACCTCTCATAACGAGAATAATTCGTTCCAGAATCTTACTCGTTATGTAAAACACTCATTATGCGAAACAATTTTTCCTATATAAATCAATGTAAAATACGATAATGCGTTCCATGCCGAAAAAAATACTCAATTTTTTTAATTTTGAACGTTTATTCAAATAAAATTACATACTTATAAATTGTTATGGAGCGTAACAACCCGGAATGCGATTTCGATTTGCAAAAAACAATAAAAAAATCGAAATAACTAGTTTTTTATTTATGAATTTATGACAAATAATTCATTCTTTTTTACTAGAAGTAAAATCCGGTAACCGGTCGCTGATGAAGTTCTCTGCTGCCTTTGTGTCAGAGCTTGCTGCTTCACCATGCCTCACAACGCTGTGGATGCCGGTTCTTCTCTTAAATTTCTCGAACCATCCATGACTTCCCTTAAATTGTACTTCTTTTTCGGCAGTTGATGATCCTGGCGTCTTCTTAACGAGGTCGGCGAAAATAACTTTCGCCTTCTCACAAACGATGTTTTCGTTAATAGTATCACCTTGCAATTACTTTTCGTTTATCCATATGAGAAGCAAGCTTTCAACATCATCAAGAATAGGTAACCGTTTCGTAGACATTCTTGACACTCCCTTTGAAGCATCTATCTTCTTAATTTTGTCCTTGTTCTTGAGGATAGATCAAATCGTTGATGTAGACCGATTGTATGTGCGCGCTAGATCAGCCACGCTCACACCTCGTTCTCGCTTTTCAATGA
This sequence comes from Odontocerum albicorne, assembly GCA_949825065.1. NCBI lineage: Eukaryota > Metazoa > Arthropoda > Insecta > Trichoptera > Odontoceridae > Odontocerum > Odontocerum albicorne. Next base: position 1,131,961 of record OX463851.1, on the reverse strand, counting down.
TTTAACGTTTCATTTCTACAGTTACTTTTATTCTCTTATGGCTGTCTTCTTGTGGCTTTTTCTTCAGGGACATTTTTGCAAGGGTTATAAAACTTTGCACAAAAAAAATTACAAATAATGTCTGAACACAAGTTTGGAAAAATGTGTGATCACATGTGACACTAACGTGCTAGCGGAACGAGTGCTAACCAGAGACTGACGCAATGGCGCGGAAGTCCCGGCTCACAAGTGAGTGACGTGAAGATGGGACTTCCCCTTTCTGCGTCACTCGTTATGCGAAATGTCGCTCGTTAAGGGAGCATTTTTTTTCACAATCTGTTTAGCTCGTTATACGAATTACTCGTTATGAGAGGTGCTCGTTATGAGAGGTTCCACTGTATTTTTCATTCTCAAAGGTATAGGTAAAGGAATATTGTTTTTATTTGCTTTTTATGTAATTAAAAGAAAAGTGCAATGTACGAATTTAAACATAAGGAAGCTTATAAATATTATATTCTCATTTTTCACTTTAAGTTTATCAACGAAAACATTGTTTGATAGATTGGTAGCAACCGAAAATTTCCAATATTTGAATCATTAAAACTCAATCAATAAAAACGGTTCTCAATGACTCATCTTTATAAATAGGTAAATTAAGTGAGAATGGAATATATTTCTTCTGCAATATGGGTAGGATCATAAGATAGAGGTTATCAAGAGGAATCACCACAATAAATAAATTAAAACATAAAAGTTGTTGATCACAAAGTACAATATGAAAAGAATCACATGTACTCGTACGTTAGGCTTGAATAGACTGTTTCTGTGATATGTTCACAGAAACAGTCTATTATAAATATACTGAAGAAATAAAACTTTTATTAGCATCTTTTTAGTTATTTAAATTAAAAAATTAGATAAAAATAATGCTTACTTTGCTAGAACGCTTTATTTAGTATGAGGATATTGTAGTGTTTTTATTTTATTTTCGTTATTAAAATACAATAAAGAAGATTATTTTTTATTAACAAAACTCTACAAAATGGCTCGGTTGCATTTAAAAAAATTTAAATTAGCTTAAAATATCAATTTGTGTAAAAGTAATAAAATATCAATTTGTGTAAAAAGTAATAAAATAACACAATAACAAATGCACGAGATGAAATAAAAATGCAGGCAATAATATTCATACTGCGCGCATCTGTGCTACTCCAAGTGAGTGCAGCGGTATCTGACATCACCGCTTTCCCCGAGATCGTCCCGAAGTGTAATTCAGACAAGCTGGTGGTCTACCGCATGACCCTCGTCACCTTCTGTACTGAGGCAAAGTTTCCCAAGAGATATCCCAAGTTCAGACCTCCGGCACAATGGTCTGGCGGCTTTGGTAAGTTTTTGGTTGATTTTATTCAAATCCTTCACAACACAAAACATCGCTGTTCAGATATGACTTAGCGAGTCGTCATGACTCGCCATCAAATGTATCGAGTTGTCCGGTAAGAAATATCGTATTTATACTTCAAATTCAAACGTAAAATTTCACAAAAATCTCGTGGATGGTGGTACAAAATACAAAATACTCGTGGATGGTGGTACAAAATACAAAATGCTCGTGGATGTGAATATTTTCAGTATTTTAGCAATATCTCAAATCGTAGAACGTTGGTTATTCTCGATCAAACCCTTGATTTGGTCGTTATCAATGGTAAAGGGCCTTCTAGAGCAGACACTATATTTAAGTGTTGTATGGCCATTACAAAATTTTTAAACCACATTTAGCACACACGATCTGACTTTGCCACATACAGCTAACTGCATCATCACCATATACTGATTTAATTTGCATTATTCCGATGCAGTAGCAAAAAAAGTATCGAGCACCAGCAAAATAATATTATGTTATATGTTTAAAATTATGTTATAAAAACACTCAAGCAATTTATGTAAATAACATCTGAAAGAATAAGCTACTCCTTTCGTTAAAACATACATTCAGCACATTTATATTATATTCAAGTAAGTGACGAAAACTTTGTCCTAACGAAATCTTTCGGAGAAATACGAAACTACTTTCCGGACAAACATATTACCTTTGTATAGTATCTGAATTCTTGATTGTGACAGATTATTATTCTGTTATCGCTGTTATGGAGCACAAATTAGGACATATTTAATGTGATTTACACTAGAAGATCGAAATCGTCTTTATTTGTTGTTTATAGTTAAGGCATTAACGTTGTGGAGGTTTAAAGACATTGTAATTTATTTTTAACAAACACTGTTTATTCCACTTTTTTGTGACGGTATAACCCTACCGGTTTCAAGGCTTTCACCTCATCTTCCGGCTTCCCCAAAATCTCCCCGCTCTTGGCCGAAATTATCCCTAGCCTTCCTCACCCCCCAGCCTCCAACCGTTGAAGTGTCTATATCGGTACCAGTTCGAACAGCATTTAGTCTTGTTTGCGCTCCCCTGAAGATGAGGTGAAAGCCTTGAAACCGGTAGGGTTATACCGTCACAAAAAAGTGGAATAAACAGTGTTTGTTAAAAATAAATTACAACGTCTTTATTTATTACGAGAGCGACGTCCCTTAGTGACGAAGGGCCTAAAGAGACTCCTCCGGCAACGGCATACCTGAATATGAAAAGAATAGTAGCGACGACGGACTAGGTTCGACGTCACGGGAGATGACCCGTAATACAATAAATACACCTATAAATGAGTTAAAAGCCTGGAATTCAAACAGCCTAGGAAGTTACCACTGCTTTCGCAGAAAACTTCAAATGCTATCCTTTGACGCCACAAAATGTGATTTTCGAATTAATTTAGATCAAAACCCAAATCCCATGACGATCGGCTGATTAAATGTGCAGCAGTATTTTCCTTTGGTACATAAATTTAGAGCTGTTTTTGTTGCTAAATTGCGCTATAGGAATTAATGAGCTTCAGAAAAATATAAAAATATTAATCTAGTCCTGCAATGAATCCGACAGATATCGAACCAGGGACGCCTTTAGCAGGGAATGTTTCTCGACAAATTAATAAGGTGCAGATATTTTTCAACAGATGAGATACTAAACCGTCCGTGGTTTAGTTGGTAAGACGCCTGTCTTCCAGCCTGCTGGGGGCTGCAGATTCGCTTCCCGTTGAAACCCAGATTAAAGAAAAATGGATCCTATTTGGTTTTTACTTATAGCCTCTTTGGCATATTTCTGGTTAATTGGTATAGACTACATTTTGTGGAACTGTGAAAAAACTATTGTATAATCTCTCAAAATGGGGAGGAGATTTATTCAGCTGAACTTTGGAATACTCGTACCTGCAGCCCGACTTGATCTTCTCATCTGATCCGACCGGGGAGATGGTGATAGTTTAATATCTCACTCTAATTTTGGTGCAAAATTCAGCGTCTTTTTTAATATTTAAAGGACTTCTGCAGTATATACGAGGCATATCCAGAAAGTAAGTATACTGAATTTTTGTAGGCTACAATTTTTTTTATTTAAACATAAAATTACGTGGTTACCGTAGTACATATGTAAGCTATTATTCGACATAGTCGCCATTCCTCTCAATGCAGGTGGTGAAGCGGGGTATCAACTTTTTGATGTCTTCCTCGAAGTAGTTTCCCGCCAACCCCTCCGTCCACTTCTCCACCTCCTCCTTTAACTCCTCGTCGGTTGAAAACCTTTTTCCACCCATGTACAGCTTCAGGGAGGTAAAGAGATAGTAATCTGAAGGTGTTAGGTCTAGGGAATGCGCGGGATGGTTCAGAACATTCAATTTAAACGAGGCGAGCAGTTCCTTCGTGGCGTTTCCGTGTGTGGTCTGGAATTGTCATGCAGCAGGCAGACTCCCTTTGTCAGCATGCCTCTCTTCTTGTTCTGAATCGCCCTCCGCAATTTTTTTAGGGTCTCACAGTATCTTGCAGAGTTGATGGTCTCTCTTTGAGGCATATATTCAATTAAAATTATGCCTTGACAGTCCCAAAACACGGATGCCATGATTTTCTTGGCTGAAATTGTGGTGTTGAACTTGTTGGCGGAGGGCGAAGAGGTGTGACGCCACTGTTGAGACTGCCTTTTGGTTTCAGGCGTGTGTGTGCAACCCAAGTTTCAACTCCAGTAACGATGGAGCGGAGAAATCCATCTCCATGGAGTTTGCAGCGCCTCAAAAACTCTTGCCTTTTTACAAAATTTCGCACTTGGCGGGAGATTGCGTTGACATTTTTCACGAAACGTGTTGTCGCGTCGACACTTCTCAACGTACTGACCTCGAACCGGTCTCGTTGCGGAGGGGAAGGGTCAGGCTACACGGAAGTTAGCCAACATGTCGAAAATAAAATCCATCCGGTCGTGAGAGCCTCAGTACACTTACTTTGTGGATACGCCTCGTATATAACAAGTTAATATTGTTTTAATTTGTTTTATTTATATTATCTGATAAAATTCATATAAAAAAATCCTAGTTGCGGGTGTGGAATGGGTGAGGAGACCATTGGCCATGTTTAATTTGAGTGGCATACAGTCTTTACTCAATCGCTAATGTCCGTCGTCCGTCCAACATGTCCCACCCAACATACTTGCACTCAATTCTCCATTCATTTATAGTCACATATCTGAATTTATTGTCCTGAACTCGCTAAATATTTAGAACAACAGTTGTTCTTACATATTCGCATACTGCCTTGTTTACTTCAAATTGTTATTGGAACAAATCATCCTCTCAATAGGAATGGAATGCCTAATTAATTTATATTAATAATATCCCTATTTATCACCTCTGTCCGTGGTATCTGACTTTTTGTCGATGCCACAACAATACATTTTACACTATTGTGTGACACAAGCAGAGGGCTCTCTCCCCAATATTTCTAAGAGTATATCCACTATAAGGGAACCTCTTTCGTTCCTAGATACAATTTGGGTGGAGAAGGGACAAATTTCTGGTAAGTTGGAAGATATTGCCTCATTGCAATAAAGGCCAGGTTGTACTGTATACAACGACAGTGTAATACAATAATAATGATGATGGGACACGATACCTGCATATAACTTGGTGTGGACAAATTGGCTCCAAAACCAATTGAACCAATACAGCTGACGGCGTCACAAATTACTTGCGGGTAAGGGGGTAAGCCGACTAATAAAATTACGGCACGTGTGGCTGATAATCCCATTGGCGGCCGCTGCGCCGCGGGCATGCAGGCTTCGTCGCACTTTGCGCCGTAATCAGTTACTGGTGATCTGAAGACTGGATAAAGCTGTCGAAAAAGATGGCAAATGGAGACCGAGTGGGGATGATAAATACTCGTACAAGTTGAAAATGCAGAGATGTTTTTTTTTTTTAAATATAATTAGCATAGACTGCGCTTGTAGATTTTGTTGGCATATGCTATGGGGATAACACCTAGGTGGCAAACTCTGGGGAAGATCTGATTTACGCGAATGATAGGGCGCTGGTATCTCTGTTACTTCGCACTGGAAACATATGGCTTGGTTAATAATTGATGGTCTGAATACGGAAATGAATAAATAAACGACGAAATTACTACAACTGTAAACGACGATTAAAAGCGTTTGAGCAAATTTTGGATACATTGCTTGAAGAAACACCAGTTTTGTAAACTTGAAAAATGGTCGTTTTAACGGGATTCATGCGCTATTCTCTTTCGGAGAAGTCAGAACCTCGAAATTTGTTTAACCTGTTCACCGCGTTAAAAATCAAATTCCACGAATCCTGTGCGCGGCACAATTTCAGCGTTTTTTAATTTCTAAGTTTAAACACATATTTTGTTTAAAACCACTGATATTTGATTACAACACCGAGTAAACATGACACTTAAGTAATTTTCTGATAATAAATAATAGTCATTACTCTTAAGGAGACTCATTAAATAAAGGAGATAAACTTAACATTACTTAAAATAAACAAAGGAATGCTACGATCAAATCAATGCTTCATGACACTCACCCGATCAAATTGCATATAGCACTAGTAATGTTTATTTACGTAAGAGAGACTGAGTAATGTTTATTTACGTAAGAGAGACTCATCGCAGGACTCGATCCGCGCGACAGGTCGTTAATGCTGGAAATATTGAGAAACCAAAAAAATTCGGCGCTCTGTTTATTCAACAATATCTCATAAACACTAATATATTATTTGACAAGGTTTTCAGAGATGTCGCTAGAATAAAAATTATTTTAAATTTTAGTTCAATTTTTATTCCGGTTTTGTGTCATTTTTTTTAAGTATTTGTGATTTGAAACTTGGATTGTCGTCAGATCACAGGCGTTTGTGCTCCCCGCGGGGAAAGAGTTAAATGGTCATATTATATTTTTGATACAAAGCAAATACAATTGAAAATGTATATTGACATGTAAGCAACACCACGAGTATTACACTACTCGTATAAAAAAAGAAAACACAGAACATGATAATTCCTACACAGTGGAAAAAAACAGACTCATATGATTTATTTAATTCAACTCGGCAAGATAAACTTCATTACTTTATTCCTTCAAGAATTCAAGGACATATGGAAATCCACACAATGTCCATGCTGATTTTTTAATCCTTATTATCTTGTTATGCAAATAATTAGTTATTATTATATAATTATGTTATAAAAAAAACCATAGGCTACAAGAAATATTAAGCTTACAAGATTCGGACTGTTGAACTTTGAGCTGACAATTTTATAAAATGTTGTAAAGTCGACCACTTCCTTTCTATTTGATAAGAGTATAAAACTCCCAGCTTGGACAATAGACTACAATGCCTGAAAATGGTCGTTTCAACAAGATTCATACCATCCCGCTACTCTCTATTGGAGATGCCAGCAAGTATATAGATCCAAATATACGAGATTTTTCCATCGTGTAAGGTATAAGGATACTTTTGACTTCGGTCATATTTATTATTTTAAAAAGAGAAGAAAAAACATGCCGGTGTGCTCCGATCGTCTCACTTCTGTATACATCAGATTCAGTAGAGCGTGGCGCGGCGGTGTGGCCGGTGAGTTTGCTGATGTGCATGGCTCACCCACTTAAAAAAAACTCCACAGCACAACTTCGCTTTCTAACTGAATTGACGTTGGGATGGCGAGGATATTCTCGACTACGAGGCCTAGCAACGACGCCATAACGAATCCATACCGACCTTCCTGATCTTATGTCGCTGGTAGTATGTGATAGTTTAGTCGATTCTCGAATTATCAATAGTAAAAATTATAATCTTATAATCAGTTTAAGAAAGCGTTCTTAAGCCCTTAATGACCGCTATCACTCTGTAGCTCCAGAAAAGCGTATCCTGTCCACATTTACGTAACGAGCATGAAAATATCCTGCTGGCGCGAAGTACGCCAGTGAGAGAGTAAGGGTGACACCAACAGGGAAGCGATGGCCATTTCCCCTTCCGAAGCGAGCCGGAAGTCCGAAGAACGAGTTCTGTCGACCTCCCGCGGAAGTTCTACTTTCCACGAATTTAACTTTTTTTCTAGAAAAACGTCGTATGTAAACTTCCACTTATGGTTTTCTACACTATCATCACCATGATCACCATGACCATCATGATCAACATGAACATCATGATAAACATGAACATCATGATCAACATGAACATCATGATCAACATGAACATCATGAATGCAAATTGCTATTATATATCAATATAATAAAGGAAATTAAAAAAAATGGCAATTCAAGACGATTTAATACTTCGACTGATTAAAGTTAAAAAAAAATAACAATACCGTATTTGTTTCATAATTATTTTTCCACAAAAGAGGGGGTCTAATAATAAAATTATATTATTCTTTAATCTAGATGTGCGGGGATCTAGATATAAATAAAAATTATATTTATTATTTAATCTAGATGTGCGGGGGTGTGGGATGGAAGCCCCCTGATGCCCTTGCGGTCGGGCTCGCCCTACATTGGTGGGGTGTATCTCGGCCGTGGGAATGTTTGTGGGATGAGCCCGGACCTTTTGGTGTGTTCTCTCTTGAATGTATTTTTTTATTTTTTTGTCATCTACTATATTTATTTTCTGTGTTTATTTTTTTGTATATATTCCTGTTTCTACGTGTCTAAGGGTGTGGGCTGAAAAACATCTGGTGTCCCCGTGGCTGGGTTCGCCCTATATTGGTGGGGTGTATTTTGGCCGAGGGGATGCTATTAGATGAGCCCAGACCTTTTGATAGCTTCTGTGTTTGATGTATTGTCTGCAATTTATGTGTTTTGGAAGTGTTATTCATGTGTGATCTTGTACATACTATGTTGCTGTCAATAAACCTAATATTTATTTATTTATTTATTTAAAACGTTGCACAGGGCAAATGAAGGGCTAGTTACTTCACTGATTGCTAAGTAGTAAAAAAGCGCACCTCATTATTCAAAAACTTTCTTGAGCAATATATTAGACTATCTAAAAAAATATTTGACGCCAAGTGGTAAAAAACAAAAAGGAAGAACCCACCTTCCCACTATTTCTTCGATCTGTTGCCTTTGACAAGCAAGAATGATGGTGATGACGCTCTGGAACCGGAGAAGTGAGTAAGCGGTGACTGTTTCAGCAAATGGCAGTTACGTGTTTTATCTGTGACTCCGAGAGGACATTTATCCGAGTGTAAATCACTGAAAAGTTTTCTGAAGCGCTCCGAACCTCCGCTCGGGCGAAGTAATCCACCGCATTTTTCCTTGAAAAATGTTTAAGATATAAAACCAGCTGTGTTTAAAACAGGATGTTTTGTGTAACATTTTATTTTTAATCGAAGTCTTTTTATTTTGGTTATCCTTGTATTTACATAATAACATGGTATTTTAGCGTTATGCTTAACTTGATACGTCGTGATGATTTTGATATGTCTTGTATTTAAAATAAATACAAAACTCAGGAATGCGGATAAAAGTGAGAGTAAATAATCAATGAATGGTCGATTGAATAATAATGTTTATTTGTCTACAAGTAGGTATTTTATAGTTGTGCGTGAATGCGCCCGCGATATATACTTTGTCTCACTCCTGCGCGTGCCCTAGTATAGCGGGTAGGATATTTATTTGCCGAAACGGCGAGACAAAGCGATGCGCTCTCCCTCTACCGTGGAATGCAGCGTAAATAATATTTGCGTGTACACAGTGTTGACGTTTCTGGTATGTGACAATTGTAGATGTCCAGAGGTTGATTCATCGGTCGTTGACCCTGTATGTTTGACAATTTATTTAGGGACGTAGGTACCCTACAGTATCACTTTAAACTTATCACTAGATATCAACATGCCGGAAAGTGTTCTTCAAACTTGTCACTAGTCATCCAAATTCAACACGTTCTACATGAGTTGTTTTATTAACAATATTGATCCATGTTAGACGTGTGCAACTTGTGTTGCCTTTTCACGTGTGATTTCCAGCTCCAAATTCTGAGTATGTTCCAATAGTTCGAAACGCGAAGGCTCGATTAATGAGGCCGGTGACAATGTTGTCTCCCGACAACGCTTCTCAGTATATCCGCATCACCAGTTTGAATGTTTTAAACCATATTAATGAAATCCTGTAAATTGAGATATTCTCTCTAAATTGTTTTTAAAGATAATACATCTAAAATAGCTGTACGACATGGACCTCCGTTTCAGTGGCATTTGATCACATATTAATTTATTAATTCGTATGGTCCCTTTAACATATTCGAATCAGTGATTTGAAAAGATTGAAGAATGGTGCTGGGGGACAAAATTGTGTTTGGCGCCATTTATTGAATTTTCGGGTTTAAACCCATTGGAAAGACACGAAAAATATCGTAAGTTAATTCACAAGATTAACTTCTTACTCACATGTAAAAACAGTTTAAAACAATTTCCCAACAATACTACCCTGACACATCTACTGACAGCTGAATGTCAAAATATTCATTGGAAACTATTATTTATTCAACACTACATAAGGATGTAAATAAAAAGAAATAATATTCGTTTAATTTTATCATTAAATTATTATTACAGCACGCGCCTCTTTTTATTAACAAAAAATTAAAAAAATGTGACATCCGTCATGACAAGTTAGAATTATCTTTAGATCGACAATAATGTGTTATTACATGAATTTCATTTTATTATTGTATAATTTTATTTAACTACCTTTTTTAAAGTAAGATTTTTTATTAAGTACAAGGCATCATTTTGAAAATATTTCGTTGTACATAAGATTTTTTGTGAACACTGAGTTAGATCCAACTATTAAATTTCTTTGAAAAGGACCATTTAAAATTTCCACTGTTGCAATTTTCACAATGCTACAAATAATTAATTGGTCATGTCCGAATACTGGTTTAGGTAAGAATAATCCTACTTTCCAGTGGTTGTCCCTGTGACTTGGTATCTCCGTCTTCCTCGTCTGGTGAAGATGAACTAAACTGTGTCTCAAATATATATTTTTTTCTATTTATAACAGGTACAGTACAGGGGGGAGTAGATGGGTGTCAATAGGATGGCTTTTCAACGGGAAACGTATTTAGCAGAGGGCTATTATTGAAATTAACTAGGTTGTTCATATATTATTATAAAACCGAGTATATTTCAATAAAACTCGTCTGCTTAGTAATATTATGCATATTATGTTTCCCGTTCAAAAGCCATCCTTTTGACGTCTATCTACTCCCCTTGCCTTTATTAGCTGATACTCCTTCTGCCCCTCCTGTACCCATTACAAAAAAAAAAAAATTTTCGAGGAAAACGAAGGTTTTTGAAATCGGTTGTGAACTCTAATAAAACATTTGTGAATACAAAATCAAGAATAAGGGTTATTTTTACTACATTGACAATTAAAAAAGAAATTATTTCAATTTTGTAACTTAATTATTATAAAAGGCGCCTCTTTTATATAGAAAGTTGAAAATAATGCAATATGTGTTCCACAAATTCATCGAAAAAATATTCAATAAATTGAGAAGCTTTAAATGTCATAGAACTTTGGTTCAATTAAAGTCGTCGAGGTGTATTTTTTATTTCATAAAGTAATCTATAACACAAACATTTCACAAAGGCTACCTACTCGTACTATAAACCGAAAAAATATTTCAATGTTGTCTCAACTATCTTACTTCCCATTTGTCATTATGTAAAATTTGGACATCTTTGAGGCTTTTCTCTTCTTTTTTTTTTTTTTTTCCTCGTTCTTGCTGACAGTTAACCTGAGGTGGTATATGTGGGTTTACTTTTTATTTTGTTTTCTGCCATACGTTTTTGTTTTTTTTTTTTTTTTTCTTTTTTATTATATTTATTCTTTAATCTAGATATGCGGGGGTGTGGGATGGAAGCCCCCTGATGCCCATGCGGTCGGGCTCGCCCTACATTGGTGGGGTGTATCTCGGCCGTGGGAATGTTTGTGGGATGAGCCCGGACCTTTTGGTGTATTCTCTCTTGAATGTATTTTTTTCTTTTTTGTCATCTACTATATTTAATTTCTGTGTTTATTTTTTTGTATATATTCCTGTTTCTTCGTGTTTAAGGGTGTGGGCTGAAAAACATCTGGTGTCCCCGTGGCTGGGTTCGCCCTATATTGGTGGGGTGTATTTTGGCCGAGGGGATGCTATTAGATGAGCCCAGACCTTTTGACAGCTTCTGTGTTTGATGTATTGTCTGCAATTTATGTGTTTTAGAAGTATTATTCAGGTGTGATCTTGTACATACTATGTTGCTGTCAATAAACCTAATATTTATTTATTTATTTATTTATTTATAAATACAACACTATATCTGAAGAACTAATCTAATCTAATTTATATATTATAACTATGAACTAACTTCATTTTAATTTCCTAAATATTATTTTATTTCTAATAAATCTAATATTTAATTTCCTAGAAAAATTTAACACCTTCACACTACTTGTAACTAGGTAACAATTATTACAACTAATTATTTTAATACCAACTAGATATATTGTGCTATTACATATGGTTTTTTTAATTTTATTTTCCCTCCTATTCACTTCGAACAAACTTCAAAGCGTTCTAGATGGTTATTATTGTAACTATGACACATTCATCATCATCAAAATAATTCAGCCTATACTGGCCATTTACTGGATGATGATCTCCCCTTTCTTCCTTGTCTCGTCCCGACCTTGAGCGCTTGCCACTGCCCCCAGCAAGCTGCCTTATGTAATACGAGTATATACTCGTAGTATTCACTGTCATGGTCCCTGTTGTCTCGTCCTCTCTTCTTAGTGCGTGAACCCTGTTTAGCGTGTGTCCTAGTAGGACGTGCTGATGATGTTGATGTTGACATCTCTGTATTCGCTTTAGTTGAATTCTGTGTTCCTTTTCGTTCGGGGTCATCAATTTAGCGGGATGCTTAATTTGATACGTCGTGATGATTTTGATTTGTTTGTATTTAAAATAAAATACGTTGATTCAGGAATGCGATAAAAGTGAGAGTGAATAGTCGATAAATAATAAACAAAAATGAATGGTCAAGCGAATAATAACAAGTGCTCTTTATTCAACGATAAGTAGGTATATATAGAATTTCAGAACGGGGCGCGTGACTGCGTCCGCGGTATATCTCGATCTCACTCCTGCGCGTGCTGAGGTGGTCGGAAGCGCTGCGGATACTACAGTGGGTAGGATATTTATTGTCGAAACGGCGAGACGGCGTGATATGTTCTCTTTCTACCTTGGAATGCGATGTAAATATTATTTGCGTGTAAACAGTGTTGACGTTTCTGGTATGTGACAATTGTAGATATCCAGAGGTTGATTCATCGGTCGTTGATCCTGCATACTGACAATATTTTAGGGACGTGGGTACCCTACACCTGTAACTGTCCCCGTGGTCTCTTCCTCTCTTCTCAGTGCGTGAACACGAATCCGGAACCCTTTTTTGTCCATCTTTTAGTCTTTTAACAACTTACCTGATATAAAATCTAATTATTTTAGTGCATTTTTTGTCGTAGTTGTTAATTTTTAATTTGTGAGCTCCATTTTAGAGAATTGGATAATTAATTACACGGAGTAACAATGTATGACAGAATACGGTATAAAGTGATAAAGGATGAATATTAACTTAAGGTTGATGTGTTGAGTACGGTGAAGAGAAGCACTCGCAGATATATGGTTTGGATATGTGGAACAAATTAATGAAAAAATGGTAACAAAATAAATAAAAGGAAAATGTGAGTGAAAAGCGTGGTAGAGGAAGACCAAGGAAAGTACGGTTGGATCAAGTGATATTTTAAAGGATATTTTAAATTGATAATTTAAAAGAAGAAAACGCAGAAAGTCAAAGAAATTGCAAGAGTTGTATGAGACGATTTATGGATGTGGAATAGGCTAATGATGTGTGTTGGGATCGGATAGTTTGACGTTCTATCATATCTGCTTACTCCGACAAGAAAAGAGCGTGATGGTTCGTTATGCCACTAATTTAATTAATACTCTTGACACGTGTTTCTACCTTTTATGTTGAGGCTTTTTTCAGTCATCTTAAATTACGCTTTATTGTGTATAGCTAAAAAGGAAGTTCATTGTTAGTAAACACTAGAAAATTTTCCAAAATTTCTGCATATTTCTCGAATAACATACTTGGTCCGCAAATCAAACAATATAACATATAGTGTATTTTGCCACAGTCGTGTAAGGTTTTCAGCACTCCTGTCTCCGATTCTGAATTCAATTAAATATTTTTCTATTCCGGGTAATCCCGATTTATGATTCGAGACACGCTCTCCCTCCCCTCCCCCTCCCCTACCCATCTCCCGGGGGCCGGAAGTGCTAGCGGGTCGGCGAGAGGGTTGAGGGATGGGGATTAAAAAAACGCAGGAAATTTTATTTTGTTTGATTTTAAAATTCACCGCCAGTGTTCGTCAGTCCGGTCGTGACTCGGACGGAGGGTGAATTTGAATGTTTCTAAGTGAAATATAAATATAAAAATATAATAATACATATCCGTGTGTCGGTATGTGTCGGGTGCAATATTTTGGGGATGCAACAGTACGGGTACAGCACACACCCGGTCTGGTCAGACATTATTTCATGCTTGGAATCAATAATCCAGCAAAAAGAATGTCTTTTAGCTGGGAGGAGCACATTTAACCTTTCCTTCCCTGTGTTGGGTATCTTCTACACGTTGCTTCTAATAACCATCAATATCTCTATAAATATAATAAATACAAGGTTAAGATTTTAGGTATTCCTCCATAATATATTTACGCATTGATTTAAAAAATAATATTAATAATAATCAGAATTAATCGACTACATCGAGGTGTTTTGTAAAGATCGAAAACCAATTCGCATTTAAACGCGGCGAGTGCCTCGTCTTGACGATAGGTGAGTAGTATGCGGGAAGCGCGACACTATATTCGCATCTCACTCTTGCATACTAGACTGAATTGCGAGGAGCTGAACTGTCTCAACGTCGCAAAGAAAGGCGTATGCGCCGGGGTATGTGACTGACGTTCCGCGTCACTAGTTGCCTCTAGGCTTGCAAATAGGTTAGACGTACGCCCGTTCCGTGAGCGTTTTTTAATGTTTTCAGATGGTTTTTTAATGTTTTTAGCAAATAAATCTCAATTATTATAATTTTTAATTTCAATTATAATTAATTAAGTGGATTATCTATGAATGTTCTTATTTTTCCGATTTAAAATCGCTAATTTTTTATTGCGTACTCACTACCCAACACCGTAACATGCGTATTATTTTTATCACCGTAAGGGAAGGGTTAATAAGTAAATAAACTTAACGGCCATCAGATAAGATAGTTCTCCGCATTTGCATATGTTCATTAACATATTTTTGGTAAGATAACTGCAGAAAACTTACCAAAGGAAGACGAACAACAATGAAAGCTTTGTAGCTCTTCCGGTTATGTAGTACTCGTAGTAATACTCGTACTTTCAGCTTTAGGTTCAGTTACGAGTATGTGTATTATGGAGGTTTAGTTATATTTACTCGTAGTTATGTGTATAGTGTTCATACGAGTATTACATCATTCATTTTGACGAGATCACCCAAAAAGGGTTGTCTTCAAGTGATTCATATTTTCGACGCCACTTCAAAATAATTTTTATTTAACCTTTCCTTCCCTGTGTTGGGTATCTTCTACACATTGCTTCTAATAACCATCAATATCTCTATAAATATAATAAATACAAGGTTAAGATTTTAGGTATTCCTCCATAATATATTTACGCATTGATTTAAAAAATAATATTATTAATTATCAGAATTTATCGACTACATCGAGGTGGTTTGTAAAGATCGAAAACAAATTCGCATTTTAACGCGGCGCTGCCTCGTCTTGACGATAGGTGAATAGTATGCGGGAAGCGCGACACTATATTCGCATCTCACTCTTGCATACTAGACTGAATTGCGAGAACCTGAATTGCCTCAACGCCGCAAGCATATGCGTAAGCGCCGGGGTATGCGACTGTATTCCGCGCCGCTAGTAGCTTCTAAGCTTGCAAATAGGTTGGACGTACGCCCGTTCCGTGAGCGGTGCCAGATGATTTTTTAATGTTTTCAGCAAATAAATCTCAATTATTATAATTTTTAACTTCAATTATAATTAATTAAGGGGATTATCTATGAATGTTCTTATTTTTCCGATTTAAAATCGCTAATTTTTTATTGCGTACTCACTACCCAACACCGTAACACGTGTATTATTTTTATCACCGTAAGGGAAGGGTTAAACACATTTATTAACAAATGCAACATTTAGGCATCCCGCATCTATTGTTTTCCCGCATTTGTCGTTTAGTTCAATAAGTTTCTTCAAAAACGAATAACAAAAAATTCACTGTAGCACAACAGCAATAACAAAGTAAATTTGTATAATTTAATTCATTCATCCTAGCAACAACAACTTATTTTATTTACTCCTGTAAGTAGGCATAATCACATTAAAGTCCATACAATACCCATATTAATTACCCAATGTGTACAGTCTTGTTATAAAAAAATGGTACAAATAATTAGTTGCAACCACTTCCCTATAAAACTAACCTTTTTTGCCTGGTGAGCCTACGCCTACAAAGGACGTGTATTATTAAAAGCTGAGTTGGTTCCGGAACATTGAAATACAGTTAGACAATCTTAAAAAATGTAGCAAGGTCGAAAAATGTCCTTCCATCTGACGAAGAGGTTGTAACACCCATCATCACTACTAGCAACATGAGTACAGTGGAACCTCTCATAACGAGCACCTCCCATAACGAGTAATTTGCATAACGAGCTAAACAGATTGTGAAAAAAAATGCTCCCTTAACGAGCGACATTTCGCATAACGAGTGACGCAGAAAGGGGAAGTCCCATCTTCACGTCACTCACTTGTGAGCCGGGACTTCCGCGCCAGTGCGCCAGTCTCTGGTTAGCACTCGTTCCGCTAGCACGTTAGTGTCACATGTGGTCACACATTTTTCCAAACTTGTGTTCAGACATTATTTGTAATTTTTTTTGTGCAAAGTTTAATAACCCTTGCAAAAATGTCCCTGAAGAAAAAGCCACAAGAAGACAGCCATAAGAGAATAAAAGTAATTGTAGAAATAAAACGTAAAATCATTGAAAAGCGAGAAAGAGGTGTGAGCGTGGCTGATCTAGCGCGCACATACAATTGGTCTACATCAACGATTGGCTATATCCTCAAGAACAAGGACAAAATTAAGAAGATAGATGCTTCAAAGGGAGTGTCAAGAATGTCTACGAAACGGTTACCTATTCTTGATGATGTTGAAAGGCTGCTTCTCATATGGATAAACGAAAAGTAATTGCAAGGCGATACTACTAACGAAAACATAATTTGTGAGAAGGCGAAAGTTATTTTCGCCGACCTCGTTAAGACGACGCCAGAATCATCAACTACCGAAAAAGAAGTACAATTTAAGGGAAGTCATGGATGGTTCGAGAAATTTAAGAGAAGAACCGGCATCCACAGCGTTGTGAGGCACGGCGAAGCAGCAAGCTCTGACACAAGGGCAGCAGAGAACTTCATCAGCGACTATAAGAAGCTCGTAGATTCTGAGGGTTACCGGATTTTACTTCTAGTAAAAAAGAATTAATTATTTGTCATAAATTCATAAATAAAAAACTAGTTATTTCGGTTTTTTTATTGGTTTTTGCAAATCGAAATCGCATTCCGGGTTGTTACGCTCCTTAACAATGTATAAGTATGTAATTTTATTTGAATAAACGTTAAAAAAAAAAAAAATTGAGTATTTTTTTCGGCATGGAACGCATTATCGTATTTTACATTGATTTATATGGGAAAAATTGTTTCGCTTAACGAGTGTTTCACATAACGAGTAAGATTCTGGAACGAATTATTCTCGTTATGAGAGGTTCCACTGTATATCATAGTCCAGCTCAGTTCTTAGGATCTGTATATGATACGAGTATATTCATATTTGCCAAGGGCGGGTATCCTAAATACGATGAGAGCCACTGATTCCAATATTCCCAAACCGTCAGGCCGCTATCGATACTTTGGTGGAGGCAGGTGGGTTCTGCGGCTCCAATTATTTTTAATAAACAAATGTCTCATATTTCCATTGCTTTATTAATAATCCCCGCCGAGGTTCACTTTATTCTTTAGACTGCTTTTATCCATCTCCTAAACAATGTCGAGTATCTTTTTTACATTCAACTGTATTCCACTCGCTACTTCTAAGAATATTTTTACATTCAACTGTATTCCACTCGCTACTTCTAAGAATAATTTTACATTCAACTGTATTCCACTCGCTACTTCTAAGAATATTTTTACATTCAACTGTATTCCACTCGCTACTTCTAAGAATAATTTTATATTCAACTGTATTCCACTCGCAACTTCTAAGAATATTTTTAAATTTCCAGTTGAAATAATGTCACACAGGACTTGCATGATATACTCGTATGTTATAGGTTAGGTGTACAGCCGAGCGGGTAACGCGCTGTACTTCCGTCTAGTATTCGAGGGTATAATGATAACCATGACGTCGGTCATATCTATTACTTTAAAGAAATGTATTACAAATCTCACAGAAGGTCCAATAGTGTTATTGACTCGGTTAGTCAATCGGATTAATAATTGATCTAGTTTGATTAACGATCTTCATGCCCAAATCACGTGACAGTCAACACGTTTCTTCCTCTCTCAAGCTCTAGACTGTGTAACAATCGGATTAATAATTTATCTAGTTTGATTAACGATCTTCATGCCCAAATCACGTGACAGTCAACACGTTTCTTCCTCTCTCTAGCTCTAGACTGTGTAACAATCGGATTAATAATTGATCTAGTTTGATTAGCGATCTTCATGCCCAAATCACGTGACAGTCAACACGTTTCTTCCTCTCTCTAGCTCTAGACTGTGTAACAATCGGATTAATAATTGATCTAGTTTGATTAACGATCTTCATGCCCAAATCACGTGACAGTCAACACGTTTCTTCCTCTCTCTAGCTCTAGACTGTGTAACAATCGGATTAATAATTGATCTAGTTTGATGAACGATCTTCATGCCCAAATCACGTGACAGTCAACACGTTTCTTCCTCTCTCTAGCTCTAGACTGTGTAACAATCGGATTAATAATTGATCTAGTTTGATTAACGATCTTCATGCCCAAATCACGTGACAGTCAACACGTTTCTTCCTCTGTCTAGCTCTAGACTGTGTAACAATCGGATTAATAATTGATCTAGTTTGATTAACGATCTTCATGCCCAAATCACGTGACAGTCAACTCGTTTCTTCCGCTCTCTAGCTCTAGACTGTGTAACAATGCTTGATTGAGGTGCACAGCCGAACGGTAACGCACTGGGAGTGCTTGGGAAGGTCACCGGTTTGAACCTTGCTCTGTGCTGCTCTTCTCGTATGTCCCTAAAAAGATTCCGCCTAGCGAGGTTGAAAGGAAATCTATGACTTTCAACATATATATTCTTTCAAAAAAGAGAAAAAAACCATGCCGGTGTGCTCCGATCGTCTCACTTCGGTGTGTCACCGGATTAAGTACAACGATGTGACCGATGAGTTTGCTGGTGCGTAACGGTTCACTCAGTTAAAGAAAAACTTCGCTTACCAACTAAATTGACGTTGGAATGGCGAAGGGACCCTCGAATGCGAGGTCAAGCAATGACGATGATGATGGCATGATATATATTTTGATTAATCACTCACATGTCATTTTGACACTTAGTAAAATGTTTCTGCCGAGGGGTAGTAATCTGAAAAAATAGAGATTGTAAAGCAAAGAATCGGAAATGATTTGGTATGGCAAAATTTGTGATGAGCAAACTTATAAAGATATAGAAAAATCGGTCGATGGTTCTCGACACCAAAATTCGTGTGGTGAGAATAATAATTTTCTTCGTACCACTCTAGGGCGTGGAAACATGGACGCTGAGAAGAAAAGATAGCGATATGCTTGGTCTTATCGAATGTAGTAAATACAATATTTCGCATCGTATGGACTGCAAGTCGGACCGGACTGATGTGTCCATCCTCCAGTGCACTCATCTCCACATCATAAATCTTACTTTTATCCTTCTATTGTCCAAGTTTGACAGTCATACATCGAAACAAGTCGTCCTTAACTCCTCAAAAACTCTTAGTGCACTCATCTCCACATCATACATCGAAACAAGTCATACATCGAAACAAGTCGTCCTTAACTCCTCAAAAACTCTTAGTGCACTCATATCCACATCATAAATCTTACTTTTATCCTTCTATTGTCCAAGTTTGACAGTCATACATCGAAACAAGTCGTTTTTAACTCCTCAAAAACTCTTAGGGCACTCATCTCCACATCATACATCGAAACAAGTCATACATCGAAACAAGTCGTCCTTAACTCCTCAAAAACTCTTAGTGCACTCATCTCCACATCATAAATCTTTCTTTTATCCTTCTATTGTCCAAGTTTGACAGTCATACATCGAAACAAGTCATTTTTAACTCCTCAAAAACTCTTAGGGCACTCATCTCCACATCATACATCGAAACAAGTCATACATCGAAACAAGTCGTCCTTAACTCCTCAAAAACTCTTAGTGCACTCATATCCACATCATAAATCTTTCTTTTATCCTTCTATTGTCCAAGTTTGACAGTCATACATCGAAACAAGTCGTTTTTAACTCCTCAAAAACTCTTAGGGCACTCATCTCCACATCATACATCGAAACAAGTCGTCCTTAACTCCTCAAAAACTCTTAGTGCACTCATCTCCACATCATAAATCTTACTTTTATCCTTCTATTGTCCAAGTTTTACAGTCATACGTCGAAACCAGTCGTACTTAACTCCTCAAAAAAGTTTGTTTCATACACTAAAAGGATTCCAGTCTAATTTTCACTTAAGGCCCGTTTAACATTTTTTCTTGTTGGGTAAAAGAGTACTATAAGAGTAATGAAAGTGTAATATAATACAATAAGTAAAAGACACTGACGTGGATACTGATAATAATTATACGTGTATAACAAAAGCTGGGCAATTGAAAAAAAATGTTTTTAAGCAATAAATTCGCTACATATGTATTTCTATAAAAATATTTAAATAAAATAAATGTTTGTATTATTAAAAAAACAGGAATAAAATACTTCCTTTAATATCAGCTAAAAATAAGTATCTTGTCGATTGTCGATGGCTAGATATCTGTTACCCCTTCTAAGAAGCCCTTCTAAGAAGTCCAGGGCCATGCTGTTAGATTTTCGATGATTCTCGATAAATTTCGATTGGAATCTGCTTTTTATTCCGATTTTCTTATTTAGGAAATTGAAAATCAGTGACACGTTTATATTTAATCGAAATGTTGCTGAAAAGCCTGTACGTCAAAGGGTTTTATCGTTGACCCTACTTACAAATGAACCGTAAATATGAAAAAGGTAGACGAAAAAAAAATTATATTTATTAATACATTTATTTCACAAGATGATAATATTTTTTTCAAAAATGACCTTGAAAAATAGTAAGTATACTATTTAACCCTTTCAATCCCACGATTTTTAAAAATAACAGAACGTTAAATAATTTATATACAATACTAGTTAGTCAAAAAGTTTTGAAAGCGGAAATGAAAATACATATTTTTTGGGGGGAAATCACTTTTATTGCTCAGTATAGTCTCCCATAAGATCAATACACTTGGTCCAACGATCTTCTAACTTTGTTGTCCCATCACGGAAGTGACTTTCTGGAAGGTCTGCAAAATACTCCTCTACGACGGCTATAACCTCTTCGTTAGATGAATAATGCTTTCCACGAAGGAATTTTTTGAGGTGTGAGAACAGCCAGAAGTCAAAGGGAGCTAAATCTGGCGAATAAGGTGGATGCTGCAACAATTCGTACCCCAATTCACTGATTTTCGCGATGGTTTTTTGAGCTGTGTGAGCAGGGGCATTGTCTTGATGAAAAATGATTTTTTTCTTCTGCAAACCGGGTCTTTTTTCACAATTTTTTTCATCCAACTGGTCCAAAAGTTCACAATAATAATCAGAGTTGAGTGTCTTACCAGTTTGGAGATAATCTATCAATAAAATTCCTTTTGCATCCCAAAAAACTTACGCTTACACCTTCTTGGCCGATTTCTGGACACGAACTCGCTTCGGAGCCAAAGTGCCTGGTTCACACCACTCCTTAGCCTCTTGTTTTGATTGAGGATCATGGTGGTAGACCCAAGTCTCATTCATAGTGATGAATTGACGCAGAAAATCCTTTTTACCCTTTCGAAATTGCTCCAAATGTTGCTCAGAAAGTCGCATTCGAACGTGTTTTTGTTGCATTGTTAGCAAATGCGGCACCCATTGTGCACACAGTTTTTTGAAACCCAAAACTTCAGCCAAAATATGCCATGTTGTTCCATGTGAGATGCCTATGGTGTCAGCTATCACATCCACAGTCGATCGATGATCTTCCAAAACCATATCCTGTATTTTCGCTATGATTTCTGGTGTTGATGCACTTTTTGGACGTCCTGAGCGTGGATCGTCTTCAACGCTTGTACGGCCACGCTTAAACTCCAAAACCCATCGGTGAACGGTTGGAAATGAAGGAGAAGACTCCTTTAATACTTTCACCATCTTTGCATGGATCTCAGTAGCCGATAAACCTTCCAAAACAAAGAATTTAATCACTGCACGATATTTGTATTTTTACATTGTTAAAAAATACACTGACACGTCAACTTTAAATGGCTTGTAAACAAAGAATGAATTGACAGATCGAAATGAAATTCTGAGTACGTTCTTATGAAAGGGGAAATATAAAAATGGCGTAGAAATTTTGGTTTTCTACTGCTCCATAGATGTCGCTTTCAAAACTTTTTGACTAACCTATTAGTTCTCTATTATTTGGAATTTTCCATTTTTGATCACTGGATACTTCACCATTATAATATTGTATATTGTTATATACTTATGGATATAAAAATTGTCTGTCTCCAGCCAGTAAGCGCTTTTGATTTGAATTTATTCATTGAGAATAGAGAAATAAGCACACACTATCAAAATTTGAAATAATACCACGTAAGTCGAATAAAATCACAGAACAAATGTTTTAATAGACAACTCATACTAGGATTATTTGTGCAACCATTTAAAAGCCTTCAATGGTATTATAAGAGTTAATATCATGAAGAGATTTCAGAAACTATCATATAAAATTTTAATCTCATTCAGCAACTTGGCATAGAATACAAGATAGTCTTATGGATCTGTTGTCATGTGGCAAACACTTTCAATCAATAACAAAATGTTCTTTTTTCGTATGGTACCCTTCATCATACTCAAATTGTTAATTCGGTCATATTAAAGCAGGGCTGTGGAGTCGTTAAAAAAAACACGACTCCGACTCCGATTCCTATATTTACCAACAATACGACTCCGACTCCACAACTCCGACTCCACGACTCCGACTCCACAACTCCGACTCTACAACTCCGACTCAAAAAAACTCAATTTTATCAGGTTGTTTCCTACCTTTGCATATAGCCATTTTTTTCATGTTATAGGGATAAAAATAAAACAAGATCAAACTTTAATAATTATTTATTAGAATTTATTCTTAAAAACAACATTGCTTCTATTATATCTGTATTCGTAGAGGCTTTTAAATCAGAATTGAGAATTTTAAGAGCGGAAAATAACCGCTCTACGGATACATGGGTTGGGGGTAATGCTGTAACGATCAATGCTGAATCTTTAACGATTTCTAGATACCGCTGTATTGCCATTTCAACATTTAACTTATAAGTTCGGTCAATTTTTTCCATTATTTTCAATGCATCATAAAATTCAATTTTAAATTTTGAAATAAAGTCTCCTTCATCTATATTGGGACTGTGATTCAAACGAGGACGTTTTAGTTTATCTTGTTCATTGAGATATTTTTCAAAATCGTCTTCAGATTCAGCGGTGTCGGATGAAGATGATGATACTTCGTGTACGCTGCCTGCTGTCGTCTCTTTTTCTAGTCGAAGTCGAAGGCCTTTCATACGAACGGTTAATTCAAACAGAGCGTTTTTAGCTCTATTTATTTGTTCTTCCGTCAATATGGATCGAACCATGGAGTCAACATAGATCCCAGCCAGCAAAATTTTCTTTCGACGTAAGAAAGAAGGAGACAAACACATTTTCGTAGACTTGATGCATTAAATGGATCTCGGTGATTCACCATATCGGCGCGACTTGCGCCTGCAAGTTTAATATTCGTGCACAATACACATTCATTATAATAATTAAAAAAAAAAGTATTTTAAATTTTAACGAAAAATTGGTCGGAGTCGCTCGTTTTTTACGACTTCTACTCCAACTCCGACTCCGGCCCAAACACCGCGACTCCGACTCCAACTCCGACTCCGACTCCACAGCCCTGTATTAAAGTGCGTTACCGGAGAACAACAGTGTCATCTGCCTTACTAATCGAACCGAGTGTGAAACCACTGGAGTATGCACGGAATTCGCGGTTCGTTATTGCGCATGTTGGTTTCACTACCGCATATGTTACGCATACGTTGTCTCCAAATGAACTATTTTTCCAGACAGAGGGCCCTTTTTGTAGGTATCATCAAGAATCAAACCCAAGATCCCGGAGAAAAATGTTAAAGAAAACTTTAGTGAAAACAAGATTGGAACACTTTTTTCAAAAGGGTACCAACGGGAATTTATTCCGCAACCTCTGGATTGGAAAACAGGTGGCATCTTACGTTGTTCATATCCTCCTCCTCGTGGTTGCAGTCCTAAGACTGGTTTGCAGCAATTTCAACTCTTCTCCTCCATTCCTCCCTGTCCTGTGCGGCTCTTTTTAAATATGTATATGTTGAGCAGCGCACGTCCACCAACAGGTCCTCCAGGTACTCTCGGCGTGGGCGTCCCCTAGAGTTTGTCCCCTCGGTCATACCCTCATTCCTATCATATACGGAGTAAAAGTAAAGGGTTTATGTTTTGTTGTCTGAGGATCGGTGTAGACGTCGAGGCATCGTTATGTGGGACTTTTTAAAATAAAACGCTACTATAATCGATTATCCAACAACCCTGTTTCGGGTAATTAGTTTAATTAAGAAAAATCGCATTCACCGCGAGGGAGGGGGAGCTGTCCCTCGGTACCACCACCGGCAGCGTGGGTTTTACCTTCTTACCGGCAAATACAAGCAATAATTAGACATTTACTTAAAAGACCCTTCGCTCCACTTTTAAAAATGAGAAATTTGAGACATTTTGTCGCAACAATCTGTAATTGCCCGCCAACTAGATTTGATTATTTATAAATTAATTATAATTAATGTTGGAAATAAGATATTGTTTTTATAATGACAACAAACAATATGAGAGAGATTATTTTACGAGTATAATGAAAATGTTGAGTCAATATGAGGAAGATGATTTAATAATGAGTCTTATTGCTGTGTCGACTTTTGATAATAAGGATAAAGGACAATTTAAACAACGCTCTTTAGAGAGCGAACTCTCCTCCTTCTCATGGGCGCTGTTATGTTACTTGGGATTCAAACCCACTGTTGTAGTGAGATTAAAAATACGCGTCAAGTGTCATAGGAAGTTGGTGGCTGCAGTCAATAGATAAGGAATTTCGCCAAATTTGCATATGTTAAGAAACCCTTATTTGGTAATAAGATCACAGATAGTTTGCAAAGATGGTCAGTTTTATTCTTATTCTTGAACAATGACCTATACGAGTATATGGACAAGTATACGCCAGTGCCAAGTGAACAGCACTCAATAGGGTCTATTTATCTAAAAATGACGGATAGTTTGCAACGACAAGTCAGTCTTATTATTATTCTTGAACAATGACCTATATATGGACAAGTATACGCCAGTGCCAAGTGAGCAGCACTCAATAGGGTCTATTTATCTAAAAATGACAGATAGTTTGCAACGACAAGTTAGTCTTATTATTATTCTTGAACAATGACCTATACGAGTATATGGACAAGTTTACGCCAGTGCCAAGTGAACAGCACTCAATAGGGTCTATTTATCTAAAAATGACAGATAGTTTGCAACGACAAGTCAGTCTTATTATTATTCTTGAACAATGACCTTTACGAGTATATGGACAAGTTTACGCCAGTGCCAAGTGAACAGCACTCAATAGGGTCTATTTATCTAAAAATGACAGATAGTTTGCAACGACAAGTCAGTCTTATTATTATTCTTGAACAATGACCTATAGGTATATGGAGGAGATTACGCCAGTGCTAAGTGAACAGCACTCAATAGGGTATATTTATCTAAAAATGACAGATAGTTTGCAACGACAAGTAAGTCTTATTATTATTCTTGAACAATGACCTATAG
This sequence comes from Odontocerum albicorne, assembly GCA_949825065.1. Lineage (NCBI taxonomy): Eukaryota > Metazoa > Arthropoda > Insecta > Trichoptera > Odontoceridae > Odontocerum > Odontocerum albicorne. Next base: position 1,106,185 of record OX463851.1, on the reverse strand, counting down.
GTATATGGAGGAGATTACGCCAGTGCTAAGTGAACAGCACTCAATAGGGTCTATTTATCTAAAAATGACAGATAGTTTGCAACGACAAGTAAGTTTTATTATTATTCTTGAACAATGACCTATAGGTATATGGAGGAGATTACGCCAGTGCTAAGTGAACAGCACTCAATAGGATCTCTATTTAGTTCTGTGGAAATAGTCATAATCATCAACATTCGTCATATGCCTATTTTGGTAGACAAAGAAAATAAATATCTCCTTCATTATATCATGACACAAGTCTTTCGATTATGTCACGTATGTGTATAATATACACCTCGCCATGCATACGATTATGTCACGTATGTGTATAATATACACCTCGCCATGCATACGATTATGTCACGTATGTGTATAATATACACCTCGCCATGCATACGATTATGTCACGTATGTGTATAATATACACCTCGCCATGCATACGATTATGTCACGTATGTATATAATATACACCTCGCCATGCATACGATTATGTCACGTATGTATATAATATACACCTCGCCATGCATACGATTATGTCACGTATGTATATAATATACACCTCGCCATGCATACGATTATGTCACGTATGTATATAATATACACCTCGCCATGCATACGATTATGTCACGTATGTATATAATATACACCTCGCCATGCATACGATTATGTCACGTATGTATATAATATACACCTCGCCATGCATACGATTATGTCACGTATGTATATAATATACACCTCGCCATGCATACGATTATGTCACGTATGTATATAATATACACCTCGCCATGCATACGATTATGTCACGTATGTATATAATATACACCTCGCCATGCATACGATTATGTCACGTATGTATATAATATACACCTCGCCATGCATACGATTATGTCACGTATGTATATAATATACACCTCGCCATGCATACGATTATGTCACGTATGTATATAATATACACCTCGCCATGCATACGATTATGTCACGTATGTATATAATATACACCTCGCCATGCATACGATTATGTCACGTATGTATATAATATACACCTCGCCATGCATACGATTATGTCACGTATGTATATAATATACACCTCGCCATGCATACGATTATGTCACGTATGTATATAATATACACCTCGCCATGCATACGATTATGTCACGTATGTATATAATATACACCTCGCCATGCATACGATTATGTCACGTATGTATATAATATACACCTCGCCATGCATACGATTATGTCACGTATGTATATAATATACACCTCGCCATGCATACGATTATGTCACGTATGTATATAATATACACCTCGCCATGCATACGATTATGTCACGTATGTATATAATATACACCTCGCCATGCATACGATTATGTCACGTATGTATATAATATACACCTCGCCATGCATACGATTATGTCACGTATGTATATAATATACACCTCGCCATGCATACGATTATGTCACGTATGTATATAATATACACCTCGCCATGCATACGATTATGTCACGTATGTATATAATATACACCTCGCCATGCATACGATTATGTCACGTATGTATATAATATAAACCTCGCCATGCATACGATTATGTCACGTATGTATATAATATACACCTCGCCATGCATACGATTATGTCACGTATGTATATAATATACACCTCGCCATGCATACGATTATGTCACGTATGTATATAATATACACCTCGCCATGCATACGATTATGTCACGTATGTATATAATATACACCTCGCCATGCATACGATTATGTCACGTATGTATATAATATACACCTCGCCATGCATACGATTATGTCACGTATGTATATAATATACACCTCGCCATGCATACGATTATGTCACGTATGTATATAATATACACCTCGCCATGCATACGATTATGTCACGTATGTATATAATATACACCTCGCCATGCATACGATTATGTCACGTATGTATATAATATACACCTCGCCATGCATACGATTATGTCACGTATGTATATAATATACACCTCGCCATGCATACGATTATGTCACGTATGTATATAATATACACCTCGCCATGCATACGATTATGTCACGTATGTATATAATATACACCTCGCCATGCATACGATTATGTCACGTATGTATATAATATACACCTCGCCATGCATACGATTATGTCACGTATGTATATAATATACACCTCGCCATGCATACGATTATGTCACGTATGTATATAATATACACCTCGCCATGCATACGATTATGTCACGTATGTATATAATATACACCTCGCCATGCATACGATTATGTCACGTATGTATATAATATACACCTCGCCATGCATACGATTATGTCACGTATGTATATAATATACACCTCGCCATGCATACGATTATGTCACGTATGTATATAATATACACCTCCCCATGCATACGATTATGTCACGTATGTATATAATATACACCTCCCCATGCATACGATTATGTCACGTATGTATATAATATACACCTCGCCATGCATACGATTATGTCACGTATGTATATAATATACACCTCGCCATGCATACGATTATGTCACGTATGTATATAATATACACCTCGCCATGCATACGATTATGTCACGTATGTATATAATATACACCTCGCCATGCATACGATTATGTCACGTATGTATATAATATACACCTCGCCATGCATACGATTATGTCACGTATGTATATAATATACACCTCGCCATGCATACGATTATGTCACGTATGTATATAATATACACCTCGCCATGCATACGATTATGTCACGTATGTATATAATATACACCTCGCCATGCATACGATTATGTCACGTATGTATATAATATACACCTCGCCATGCATACGATTATGTCACGTATGTATATAATATACACCTCGCCATGCATACGATTATGTCACGTATGTATATAATATACACCTCGCCATGCATACGATTATGTCACGTATGTATATAATATACACCTCGCCATGCATACGATTATGTCACGTATGTATATAATATACACCTCGCCATGCATACGATTATGTCACGTATGTATATAATATACACCTCGCCATGCATACGATTATGTCACGTATGTATATAATATACACCTCGCCATGCATACGATTATGTCACGTATGTATATAATATACACCTCGCCATGCATACGATTATGTCACGTATGTATATAATATACACCTCGCCATGCATACGATTATGTCACGTATGTATATAATATACACCTCGCCATGCATACGATTATGTCACGTATGTATATAATATACACCTCGCCATGCATACGATTATGTCACGTATGTATATAATATACACCTCGCCATGCATACGATTATGTCACGTATGTATATAATATACACCTCGCCATGCATACGATTATGTCACGTATGTATATAATATACACCTCGCCATGCATACGATTATGTCACGTATGTATATAATATACACCTCGCCATGCATACGATTATGTCACGTATGTATATAATATACACCTCGCCATGCATACGATTATGTCACGTATGTATATAATATACACCTCGCCATGCATACGATTATGTCACGTATGTATATAATATACACCTCGCCATGCATACGATTATGTCACGTATGTATATAATATACACCTCGCCATGCATACGATTATGTCACGTATGTATATAATATACACCTCGCCATGCATACGATTATGTCACGTATGTATATAATATACACTTCGCCATGCATACGATTATGTCACGTATGTATATAATATACACCTCGCCATGCATACGATTATGTCACGTATGTATATAATATACACCTCGCCATGCATACGATTATGTCACGTATGTATATAATATACACCTCGCCATGCATACGATTATGTCACGTATGTATATAATATACACCTCGCCATGCATACGATTATGTCACGTATGTATATAATATACACCTCGCCATGCATACGATTATGTCACGTATGTATATAATATACACCTCGCCATGCATACGATTATGTCACGTATGTATATAATATACACCTCGCCATGCATACGATTATGTCACGTATGTATATAATATACACCTCGCCATGCATACGATTATGTCACGTATGTATATAATATACACCTCGCCATGCATACGATTATGTCACGTATGTATATAATATACACCTCGCCATGCATACGATTATGTCACGTATGTATATAATATACACCTCGCCATGCATACGATTATGTCACGTATGTATATAATATACACCTCGCCATGCATACGATTATGTCACGTATGTATATAATATACACCTCGCCATGCATACGATTATGTCACGTATGTATATAATATACACCTCGCCATGCATACGATTATGTCACGTATGTATATAATATACACCTCCCCATGCATACGATTATGTCACGTATGTATATAATATACACCTCGCCATGCATACGATTATGTCACGTATGTATATAATATACACCTCGCCATGCATACGATTATGTCACGTATGTATATAATATACACCTCGCCATGCATACGATTATGTCACGTATGTATATAATATACACCTCGCCATGCATACGATTATGTCACGTATGTATATAATATACACCTCGCCATGCATACGATTATGTCACGTATGTATATAATATACACCTCGCCATGCATACGATTATGTCACGTATGTATATAATATACACCTCGCCATGCATACGATTATGTCACGTATGTATATAATATACACCTCCCCATGCATACGATTATGTCACGTATGTATATAATATACACCTCGCCATGCATACGATTATGTCACGTATGTATATAATATACACCTCGCCATGCATACGATTATGTCACGTATGTATATAATATACACCTCGCCATGCATACGATTATGTCACGTATGTATATAATATACACCTCGCCATGCATACGATTATGTCACGTATGTATATAATATACACCTCCCCATGCATACGATTATGTCACGTATGTATATAATATACACCTCGCCATGCATACGATTATGTCACGTATGTATATAATATACACCTCGCCATGCATACGATTATGTCACGTATGTATATAATATACACCTCGCCATGCATACGATTATGTCACGTATGTATACAATATACACCTCGCCATGCATACGATTATGTCACGTATGTATATAATATACACCTCGCCATGCATACGATTATGTCACGTATGTATATAATATACACCTCGCCATGCATACGATTATGTCACGTATGTATATAATATACACCTCGCCATGCATACGATTATGTCACGTATGTATATAATATACACCTCGCCATGCATACGATTATGTCACGTATGTATATAATATACACCTCCCCGTGCATACGATTATGTCACGTATGTATTTAATATACACCTCGCCATGCATACGATTATGTCACGTATGTATATAATATACACCTCGCCATGCATACGATTATGTCACGTATGTATATAATATACACCTCGCCATGCATACGATTATGTCACGTATGTATATAATATACACCTCGCCATGCATACGATTATGTCACGTATGTATATAATATACACCTCGCCATGCATACGATTATGTCACGTATGTATATAATATACACCTCGCCATGCATACGATTATGTCACGTATGTATATAATATACACCTCGCCATGCATACGATTATGTCACGTATGTATATAATATACACCTCGCCATGCATACGATTATGTCACGTATGTATATAATATACACCTCGCCATGCATACGATTATGTCACGTATGTATATAATATACACCTCGCCATGCATACGATTATGTCACGTATGTATATAATATACACCTCGCCATGCATACGATTATGTCACGTATGTATATAATATACACCTCGCCATGCATACGATTATGTCACGTATGTATATAATATACACCTCGCCATGCATACGATTATGTCACGTATGTATATAATATACACCTCGCCATGCATACGATTATGTCACGTATGTATATAATATACACCTCGCCATGCATACGATTATGTCACGTATGTATATAATATACACCTCGCCATGCATACGATTATGTCACGTATGTATATAATATACACCTCGCCATGCATACGATTATGTCACGTATGTATATAATATACACCTCCCCATGCATACGATTATGTCACGTATGTATATAATATACACCTCGCCATGCATACGATTATGTCACGTATGTATATAATATACACCTCGCCATGCCTACGATTATATCACGTATGTATATAATATACACCTCGCCATGCATACGATTATGTCACGTATGTATATAATATACACCTCGCCATGCATACGATTATGTCACGTATGTATATAATATACACCTCGCCATGCATACGATTATGTCACGTATGTATATAATATACACCTCGCCATGCATACGATTATGTCACGAATGTATATAATATACACCTCGCCATGCACACGATTATGTCACGTATGTATATAATATACACCTCGCCATGCATACGATTATGTCACGAATGTATATAATATACACCTCGCCATGCACACGATTATGTCACGTATGTATATAATATACACCTCGCCATGTATACGAGTACTCTTCTATTATAAAAACTTTACACTCCTTCTTTCAGAATTGGATTTGATACTGCCACATTTTTATCGGTCTTCCTTAACTCTTCGTAATCAATCATTCTTTTAACAAGGCCAAACCATCTCAATGCTCCTGTATTCATCTTAAGCACTACATATTCTTTCAATCCACATTCTTTCTTAATGTCCTAATTTTGTCATACATTGTTTTGTCACAAATTGTACATCATTTTTTTATTTCAAGCACCTTTATCTTACTTTCTTTCTTTTTCTTTTGATTCCAAATTTTGTTTGAGACCAAGATATTGTGAGCAGCAAGTTTTGTTTGCATATTCTAATGTTGGGACCAAGATATTATGAGCAGCCAGTTTTGTTTGCATATTCTAATGTTCGGACCAAGATATGAGCAGCCAGTTTTATTTGCATATTCTAATGTTGGGACCAAGATATTATGAGCAGCCAGTTTTGTTTGCATATTCTAATGTTGGGACCAAGATATGAGCAGCCAGTTTTATTTGCATATTCTAATGTTGGGACCAAGATATTATGAGCAGCCAGTTTTGTTTGCATATTCTATTGTTGGGACCAAGATATGAGCAGTCAGTTTTATTTGCATATTCTAATGTTGGGACTAAGATATTATGAGCAGCCAGTTTTGTTTGCATATTCTAATGTTGGGACCAAGATATTATGAGCAGCCAGTTTTGTTTGCATATTCTAATGTTGGGACCAAGATATTATGAGCAGCCAGTTTTATTTGCATATTCTAATGTTGGGACCAAGATATTATGAGCAGCCAGTTTTGTTTGCATATTCTAATGTTGGGACCAAGATATGAGCAGCCAGTTTTATTTGCATATTCTAATGTTGGGACCAAGATATTATGAGCAGCCAGTTTTGTTTGCATATTCTAATGTTGGGACCAAGATATGAGCAGCCAGTTTTATTGGCATATTCTAATGTTGGGACCAAGATATTATGAGCAGCCAGTTTTGTTTGCATATTATAATGTTGGGACCAAGATATTATGAGCAGCCAGTTTTATTTGCATATTCTAATGTTGGGACCAAGATATTATGAGCAGCCAGTTTTGTTTGCATATTATAATGTTGGGACCAAGATATTATGAGCAGCCAGTTTTATTTGCATATTCTAATGTTGGGACCAAGATATTATGAGCAGCCAGTTTTGCGTCTATTAAAATATAAGAAATTACTCGAAAGTCTTATTTTACGATAAAAAGTTTAACAGCCGTTTCAGTTAGAATTGAATCAAGCATTAATGCATTAGAATATCGAGGTTGAGTATAGCAAATATCCCTTGTCAATAGAACAAGTGATTCTACGCTACACAGGAAGAAGCCGAGTGCCTTTTGTTCCATATAACGGCCGCCACTCGTGCATTGTTTAGCGCAATGTTCAGTAACAGTGTACGGTGTTCAGTGTTCAGTGTTCAGGACACAGCTAATTGAATCGCTACAGCAAGCATTGGAAACAGATTGAGAACAAGGGGCACTTAGCCGGAGCTCATTCAAGGAGCCTTGTATCCTTTATATTCTAGAACATTGATTCACCAATATTTTTACTTTATTTCTCTTTTTTCAAATAGAAAATTAGGAAAATATTTTGAACGCTTATTCACCCAAATTCAATTGTTCCCATACAATAAGCTATAAGTTAATTCCATTAATTGGTAATACATAATACATTTGCATTAAGATAATGCCACATGTATAAAATTAAAATATAAATTTTATATCTAAAATTCATGTAACATATACATACCATCACACAGTTTCCCTGACGGGCAGGCATAGAGCGCCAGACTTTCCTATCACGACAAACATATTGTAGTTTGCCACTTCTATATTCATACACTTTATCATACTAATTCTATGATTTTTCTGACTTTTTAAACTTATTTTTTTCAAAATATTATACACTTGATTCAATCATAAATTGCTTGGTATTCCTCAGCCACGCGTTTCACTCACATTCGCAATGTATATTTGTTTTGTTACTTTTCATAATTCATTGTTTTCACGTGTCCAAACCATCTCAGAGTGTTATCCTTCATCTTAATCAACAAGTCGGCTTTTACTTCGCATTCATCTCCAATTACTTCATTTGTTTCACGTGTCCAAACCATCTCAGAGTGTTATCCTTCACCTTAATCAACAAGTCGGCTTTTACTTCACATTCATCTCTAATTACTTCATTTGTTTCACGTGTCCAAACCACCTCAGAGTGTTATCCTTCACCTTAATCAACAAGTCGGCTTTTACTTCACATTCATCTCCAATTACTTCATTTGTTTCACGTGTCCAAACCATCTCAGAGTGTTATCCTTCATCTTAATCAACAAGTCGGCTTTTACTTCACATTCATCTCTAATTACTTCATTTGTTTCACGTGTCCAAACCATCTCAGAGTGTTATCCTTCACCTTAATCAACAAGTCGGCTTTTACTTCACATTCATCTCCAATTACTTCATTTGTTTCACGTGTCCAAACCATCTCAGAGTGTTATCCTTCACCTTAATCAACAAGTCGGCTTTTACTTCACATTCATCTCCAATTACTTCATTTGTTTCACGTGTCCAAACCATCTCAGAGTGTTATCCTTCATCTTAATCAACAAGTCGGCTTTTACTTCACATTCATCTCTAATTACTTCATTTGTTTCACGTGTCCAAACCATCTCAGAGTGTTATCCTTCACCTTAATCAACAAGTCGGCTTTTACTTCACATTCATCTCCAATTACTTCATTTGTTTCACGTGTCCAAACCATCTCAGAGTGTTATCCTTCATCTTAATCAACAAGTCGGCTTTTACTTCACATTCATCTCTAATTACTTCATTTCATATTCTGTCATACATTGTCACCCCGTGTATTTTTCTAAGAATCTACACAAGTTTGTTTAAATTATATTTCTTTCCTTAGATAATGGAAGAGTCAAAGCGGCACTAAAACATATAAAACCAAACCGAACAGTGTCAAAGTTCACTGAAATGATTATTCATAACAGTATTAAATACCAACTTTAATGTTTGGAAATGAAATGTTGAAATAGAAATATCCGAATATATTCTGTAGAAATGCGTGCACTGAGAAGAATACATAGGGTGACAATGCCGTAGAAATGCGTGCACTGAGAAGAATACATAGGGTGAGAATGCTGTAGAAATACGTACACTGAGAAGAATATATAGGGTGACAATGCTGTAGAAATACGTGCACTGAGAAGAATACATAAGGTGACAATGCTGTAGAAATGTGTGCACTGAGAAGAATACATAGGGTGACAATGCTGTAGAAATGCATGCACTGAGAAGAATACATAGGGAGACAATGACTAAAAAAATACAGAAGGAAATGATTAAGGATGAATTGGAAATGATGGCTGATATATTGACTAAGATGAAAAAGATCACGCTGAGATGGTTTGAGCAAGCAGAATGAATGAGTAAAAAATGACTTACAAAACAAATAAACAGTGCAAATGTAAGTGAAAGGCGAGGTAGAAGAAGACAAAGGAATGCATGGTAGGATAAGAAGTTAAATCCTTTATTCGGTCCGTGTATCTTTTAGGAGACTTTCATCTTCCACGTTATCACACGTTCGTTCCTCAAGACGAGCTTCATCATTTGTTTCCAAAGTATCATATGTTAGGATCCTTTTCCATGATATGTTATTGTATATTTTGGTAATTTCTAAATCTTGGTCAATAGAGGCCTGAATTCGGCACCTTGCGGTCATGAGACACGATTATAACACACGAGTATGTTAAAGCAACAGAGTAAAATGTCACGATTATAACATACGAGTATGTTAAAGCAACAGAGTAAAATGTCACGATTATAACATACGAGTATGTTAAAGCAACAGAGTGAAATGTCACGATTATAACATACGAGTATGTTAAAGCAACAGAGTAAAATGTCACGATTATAACATACGAGTATGTTAAAGCAACAGAGTAAAATGTCACGATTATAACATACGAGTATGTTAAAGCAACAGAGTAAAATGTCACGATTATAACATACGAGTATGTTAAAGCAACAGAGTGAAATGTCACGATTATAACATACGAGTATGTTAAAGCAACAGAGTAAAATGTCACGATTATAACATACGAGTATGTTAAAGCAACATAGTAAAATGTCACGATTATAACATACGAGTATGTTAAAGCAACAGAGTGAAATGTCACGATTATAACATACGACTATGTTAAAGCAACAGAGTAAAATGTCACGATTATAACATACGAGTATGTTAAAGCAACAGAGTAATATATCACATCGTTGGCTACTTCACTTACAAAGATTCGTCGTCTAGAACGACATGAGAAGAATTATTAAGTTGGATAAAAATAAGACACACGAACCAAACTCAATAAGTCTCAGAATAAAAAAAATTGAAGCCAAACTTTTAACAAATAAATATATCACGTACCATTATTCTTCATATAGAACCAAAATAATAAGGAATATTGATATGCATCAGTTATATATTGTATTGTATAATACTTTCGTTGCAAATAATACAACCTGGTGGGCTTAATGCCATGTGGCAATCTCTCCCAGCCAACAAGAAAAATCTTATAGAAGCCTTAAGTGAAAAACAGACTAGATATTTTATTTTTAAATCTGGGTTCCAGCGGGATTTGAACTCGCAACCACCGTATTAAGAGACAGGTATCTTACTAACTAGGCCACGGAGGTCGTCGTTATATACATCCTAAGATAAGAATTTGACATCGATGATTGTCAGATACGTAAATAAATATTAAATAAATATTAGGTTTATTGACAGCAACATAGTATGTACAAGATCACACTTGAATAACACTTCTAAAACACATAAATTGCAGACATTACATCAGACACAGAAGCTATCAAAAGGTCTGGGCTCATCTAATAGCATCCCCTCGGCCAAAATACACCCCACCAATATAGGGCGAACCCAGCCACGGGGACACCAGATGTTTTTCAGCCCAATGTATTATACATGCTTCCATAAAAGGACATGTGATAAAGATGCAAGCCTCAAATGCGCGAATATAGCCTCAGCGAGGATACGTTGATACGTTGAATCATATACTTTTTAAATGTCTGCTAAAGAATGTGTATCCGACCTTTTATAAAGATCTCATTTTGAAGAATGACAATCATCACGAAAGCGCCCATTACAAACTTGTCTCCTTTCATTTGCGGAGTTTTGAAAAAGTTTATAATTTCTAATGAATTTAATGGGCTGAAGAATTCTAATTACTTGAAGACTTCTGCTATTTACAATTTGCTCAAATCTTTCACTTTTCCCCCATATATTACATATGCCTATTTGTCAACCTACTTATTTACTCGTTTTAATGGCTGCAATATTTGATCAAATCAAATTCAATAATAACCACACAAAAAACTCGGTTTAAATGAAAACAGCATTACACAAACTTAAAAAAATATCCAGTAACAAAAATGAAAATCAACCAAGAAACTTAAAAATACATCTTGGACATCAAAATGGAAAATATTTATGAAAAAAACATGAAAAATAGCAGAATTATATCAAAATATAAATAACTCTTTTCACCTAATAAACTGCTAACATATAAACATTTTACACGCTTTGTCAAGGTATTTCTCAGTATGCAAACACTGTTAATCAGCTTTCTCAAAACGTGCATTGTAACATAACATAACATGTGCCGGTAAGACAACTGATATTTATTTATTTAGTGGAAAAAAATAACAATGTTTATAACGCCGTTTAGAACGCGTAATCTTTTCATATAATGTTATGGTCGATTTTGATCATAAAATATTTCTACAACACGTGATCAAAATTCAAAGTTCGAGTAAATACAGAAATACAAAATACGAGTACTATAATAAAATACATAAATATCAAAATACTATTGTAACATAAATCATACGATTTGCTGTCAAAAAGAAGTAAATACACACTACTTCATACAACAAGAAAAGATCCAGAATGCCCAGAGCCGTATGCCGTTCAATAAAAAGAAACAAAATTTACTTTTTAATGGACATGCTTTTATACTTCAACAGATACTCTTTCTTCTTCTTCATATATCAAAATGGCTTGTATACTAATAAATAATATGAATCACAGCCCTCACAATAATATGAATGACAGACAACCTAAAGCGAGAGAAAAAGTAATAATTATGCGGATTAGACAGTAAAATTATGCGGATTAAACTTGATGCGGTATTAATAACACTAACGTATGTATCCCGATCTCGTGTAATAACACTAACGTATGTATCCCGATCTCGTGTTTTAACGTGGTAAACTGGATTTGCGTCGAGTCCCGGTCCCGGTCCCGTGTCATCACGTGATCGGCACGGCACCTCTTCCAACAAAATATATTACTGGCATCTAGATCATATTTTTGCTAACAATTCAACATTTAACCTGTTCACCGCGTTAAAAATCAAATTCCACGAATCCTGTGCGCGGCACAATTTCAGCGTTTTTTAATTTCTAAGTTTAAACACATATTTTGTTTAAAACCACTGATATTGGATTACAACACCAAGTAAACATGACACTTAAGTAATTTTCTGATAATAAATAATAGTCATTACTCTTAAGGAGACTCATTAAATAAAGGAGATAAACTTAACATTACGTAAAATAAACAAAGGAATGCTACGATCAAATCAATGCTTCATGACACTCACCCAATCAAATGCATATAGCACTAGTAATGTTTATTTACGTAAGAGAGACTTAGTAATGTTTATTTACGTAAGAGAGACTCATCGCAGGACTCGATCCGCGCGACAGGTCGTTAATGCTGGAAATATTGAGAAACCAAAAAAATTCGGCGCTCTGTTTATTCAACAATATCTCATAAACTAATATATTATTTGACAAGGTTTTCAGAGATGTCGCTAGAATAAAGATTATTTTAAATTTTAGTTCAATTTTTATTCCGGTTTTGTGTCATTTTTTTTAAGTATTTGTGATTTGAAACTTGGATTGTCGTCAGATCACAGGCGTTTGTGCTCCCCGCGGGGAACACGTTAAATGATAATGTCTTGATTTATGATTTCTCACATGGACAATACTCCAGGTAATGAAAGTATGCATTAATTGATTTATGATGGAGATTCTGACGTCGCATGCAGTGAACTGTCAAATCTTGAAGATTTCGACACATGAATCTGGAGGCCAATTGAATAAAGAATTTACAGGATCCTCTAAACAAGTTATCAAAGATCATGTTTGGACATGTGTTAATATGTATTCTATCAACTGGCAAAAACCAGCCGTTCACTGAGAAAGATTGTCTTGATTTTGATCGGGTTTTGAAGTGTTAACAACCATTGTTTGTTTGAAATAATAAAACGATTTGATTTACCAAAAAATAAGTAATCATGGCAGGCATGACAGGCCGAGCGCAACACCAGATGAGAATGGTGATGTCGGGTAAACCACTAAAGAACACCAAGGAGTTTGTCTACCTCGGGAGCAAAATAACATGGGACGGTCGGTCCAAGAGCGAGGTCGACAGCCGTATACATCAGGCTAGACTTGCATTTAATAAAAGGTCGAAAATAATAGAATCAAATAATATAGACCTAAAACTGAGAATACTCCTCATCAAGACCTATGTGTGGAGTATCTTGATGTACGGCTGCGAGACATGGTGCCTATCCGAGAGAGATAGACGAGGATTAGAGGCTTTTGAGATGTGGTCCTATAGAAGACTATTAGGAATTTCCTGGAGAGACCGCATCACAAATGAAGACGTTCTCCAACGAATCGAAGGAGGAAGGCACCTGCTCATGATCCTGTCCGAAAGGCGTGCAAGATGGATCGGTCATATAATACGACAAGAGGGTCTCTTGCATGCCATAATGGAGGGTATGACCGAGGGGACAAATTCTAGGGGACGCCCACGCCGAGAGTACCTGGAGGACCTGTTGGTGGACGTGCGCTGCTCGAAGAGCCGCACAGGACAGGGGGGAATGGAGGAGAAGAGTTGAAATTGCTGCAAACCAGTCTTAGGACTGCTACCACGGAGAGAGAAGTAATCATGATCTGAAAGCAATACTGTGAGTCATTGTTGGTTGTATGTGAATACTATGCGAGTATTGTAGAAGAATGGAAATGTCAGCACACATTATGAAGTTTTAAACAGAGCAAAGCAAATTACTGTAGCATTGAGGTTCTACGAGTAGTATCATGTGATAGCTTACATCGGCGCAAGGGCTCGGCATCGGCCCATCGTACTAACATACGAGTATTTGATACGTTCAAAAACATAAATCCTTTTCCGAAATTGGGAGCAAACAGCATCAGATCAAACCAAATAATATAAGACTGTTGCTAGTTATCAGGGGCCAAATGTAGACCAAGCGTACAATACATACTCGTATATAGTAAGTACAGAAATTTCATATTTTATATGCAACAAGATATGCCTAATATGAATTGGTTTATTATAATTCTCGGTGATATATGTGGTCTTGTTGATAAGACGTTTGACTTGCACCCGGGGTTTCGGGTTCAATTTTCGTTGGTATACAAAAAAAATACAGGTTTCCAGTTAGTAAAAAAAAATATTGCTAACATTGTTGCCTCAACGTGCGAGGTAATATTGCCGACACAATACACGACAAACCGCGAGTGACGTCCCTATTCAAGTGGTCGAGCGAATCACCAAATCGAATGTGTTCAAGGGTACCATATGAACAAACATATAATTGTTCACTGTAGCATTAAATTAAGAAATATCAATATCTTGAAATATAAATATATTTTCAGAGTTTGAAAAACGCAGGTATTTTTAAACCAATTATATGGGATAACCACACGAACTTAATGGAGGACAAATAGTTTTACAGTATTTGTTGAAAACGATTTGTTGTAGATAGGTCGATTGTTTTCAATGTAATTTGCTTCCTTTATATGTTGTGTGTCATGTACGATTTACGATTATGATCTAAAAATGTTTAGGTATTTTATGAATGCTATCTTACGACGGGATGATTGCTACCCAGACTAAGGAATGTTGCATTGGAGAGAAACAGAACTTTGAAGTTGACCGTTGAGACCAGCTAGCTCTAACCGAATATACCGCAACAGATGGTGTACTCGTATGATGTCAGTTCACGCAGATACTGAGGACAACCTAGATTTTTCAATACTCCAAAAAGCTATTTTAAGACTAGTCAAAGACTATTCTTTGTCTCTTACATTTGTGAGTAGATTATTTGAAGTGTGTGACTGATTACGCAGAGTGAATAAAATTATAATTCCTGATAAATATTATTTGTCATAAGTATTTCTAGTAATGCGTGCAACTGCATCCAGGGAACAAGTATTTGTTATTATACGACTTAACTCTCTTTGTTAAAAATATGTCATTACTATGTTGAAAAGAACTGGGGTCTCGGCAACGTAGTTAACCTTTCCTTCCCGGTGTTGGGTATCTTCTACACATTGCTTCAAATAACCATCAATATCTCTATAAATATAATAAATACAAGGTTAAGATTCTAGGTATTCCTCCATAACATATTTACGCATTGATTTAAAAAATAATATAAATAATAATCAGAATTTATCGACTACATCGTAAGTATTTTCTGAATATCGGAAACAAATTCGCATTTAAACGCTGTGAGTGCCTCGATCTTGGGTCTTGACAATAGGTGAAAAGTATGCGGGAAGCGCGACACTATATTCGCATCTCACTTTTGCATACGTCACTGAATAGCGAGGAGCGCAATTGTCTCCATCTCGCAAGTGTAAGCGACGCCCGAGTTAGCCCCCAACCCTGCCGCGCTGCAGTAGCTGTTGAGCTGGCAACGAGACTAGACCTACGCCCGTTCCGTGAGCGGTGCCAGATGGTTTTTTAATGTTTTCAGCAAATAAATCTCAATTATTATAATTTTTAACTTCAATTATAATTAATTAAGGGGATTATCTATGAATGTTCTTATTTTTCCGATTTAAAATCGCTAATTTTTGATCGCGTACTCACTACCCAACACCGGAACACGCGTTTCATTTTTATCACCGTAAGAGAAGGGTTAAGTATGTTTTTGCAATACAAATAATTACCCAGCACCCTGTCTTAATAATACAAGTGTAATAAATCCCACATCTGCTGTAAATTATCGTGTTATTTTTTGAACAATGAAATTTTTTGATAGCTTCTGTTTTTTAATGTATTCTCTTTTTAATGTGTTCTTGAAATGTGTCTAAATGTATTATGTACATAACATACTATGATGCTATCAATAAACCTGTTTTTATTATTATTATTATTTTATTGAGAAAAATTTAAATTGTGCAGAATAAAAAGATGATTATTTGTGTATCGGACGTGTGCCGTCACCCGTGTGTGTGTATGTGATATGAAAAAGACACTGTGTGTAGATCTGTATTATTAAACTTATATGTTGTAATTCATAGTTCATTCTACAATATTTGTATAATCGTTTGTATATGTAAATCTGCTATATGTTCTTGTATTCGCTATGTAAATATATATGTTTGTTTGACTCCGATCGCATTCGCGATCGCACTGGAAATATATGACTTGCAAAGCGGTGCGATCGGAGTAGGTCGGGGCCCAGTCGGCGTAAGCAAGGCCCAGACCCCGAAAGTTGTTGTATTTCGCGGGCAATGGGCGCTTGTGATGGCTGACTGACCATTGATATAGAGGGCCCCCCAATTTGGAAATCACTTGTAACTTCTCACTTCTCACTTGTGCTTCTCACTTGTTCTTCGGAAAAATATAATTCTCAGTAATACCGACTTTACCGTGTTTTTACTTGAGACCCGCTACCCTACATCGACTGCCTGAGAGGAATCTCTCCCTGCTCTTCTTCTTCTTCTTCTGCTGGATCTTCGCTGCGGAATTCGCGACGTCGTTTCTTCGAGCGCTATGCGGCGACCAACCACCTATATACAGTCTTTGTACCTGTCCGGTACAATGTGTTTTAAAGTAAAGTAAATACACTTGAATTAAGGAAATACTTTGTAATTAGACATCAGCATGGTAAATATTATATAATAAATAGCTACAATAATCCAGGCGCGAAACAACAAATGAAATAATATAAGTTTTTATTTAACTTGTTGGAAGACATCGACGTACAAACGTACGTAATGTAATGTATCACTGTCTAAAGTACAACTTAATGAGTTTACAACCTAAAGTACAACCTAATCTTCAACGAACGAGAAAGAGTTTTTTATAGAGGCTTTCAGTGAAAACAATACTGGATCCCTTTAAAAAAATGGTTACCAATGAAAATCGAACCCACAACCCTCAGACTGGAAGGCAGGCACCTTATCAACTAGACGTAAGTTGAAATGAGCTTATAATAATTTTTATACTTAATAAATAAATCGACAAAATTATTTTACTGTTTTTTTTTTTTTTTTTTTTTTTTTTCATCTGACGAGTTAATTGCCATGTGGCAATCTCTTCCAACCAACCAGAAATATGTTTTTATATGCCCTAAGTATTAACCAGACTGGAATCCTATTTAAAAAAATCTGGGTTCCAGCGGGGATCGAACCCGCAACCTCCGGATCGGCAGACAAGTGTCTTACCACCAGCCCACGGAGGTCGTCTGTTCTATACTACTAAGGTATTTCGCTTTTGTTTTTTTAATTTAAAACTTTTCTAACAATTAAAATAAACATTCCGATTTATCTGCAACGCTCTGAATATCGTAGAAGTGAAAGAAAAAAAAAAAAACAGAAGTCGCTAAAATCTCACAATATTGTCGACAATTAATTTGCAAGTTCTGATTAGTTACAACAGATGTCGCATTATTTTCACTTTTGTGAATAAAATGATTCAATTATAAAATTAAAATAATTTATTTTTGTCCATGTCCACATGCAGTGTTGAATAAACAAAAGTTGCAAGTGAATATTTTACTGTTTTAACATTCAGCTGTCAGTTGATTTATCGAGGCCGTTTTGCTATGTTTTTTATTTGGGAAATTGATATAAAATATTTCATACACAAGCACCGTTCAATAACATAACAATTCAGAAACGTTTAAAAAAACTCTGAAACCGTGCATGTCACCAAAGTAGTATATTTATTTTATAGGTTTGCTATTTTATTTATTAAATTTTTATTTAAACAAAGAAAAAAAACCTCATTTACCCATACGGTTTTTTTTCTTCTTTTTATAAAGGTTTTTTTTTCTTTGAAACATGTTTAACTTAATAGAATATTCGTATAGCCCTTACTTAGTTACTATGAGATAAATAATTAGATTAAGTCGTATTAAATTATGAGACGCTTTAAAATAATATTCAAAGTAAGAAAAAAAGAACATCTTTATTGGACCGTGGAGACCAATTAACCTTTTAACTTTGAAGAATCTAGATCTGTACATTTGAGGGCATTCAATTTTTGTACCATCGAGACGCTCCTTAGTAACTTAGCAATTCAAAGTGGTGGAAAAGTTCCGTCCAATCTCGACTGAGAATCTTCTGAAAGAGTTTTAAAGCGGTAACCTTCCAGCTCCCAGCCCAGTCCAACGACCATAAAGAACTTTTCTAGTGGCCACTCGACTTCGTTTCAGTCCAATGGAAAATCACATTACGATGCGCATTTGCCATTATCAAAACATAATCTTGCTAATCCAAAAACGTTTTTTGTGTTTCTGCCAGCGGAACTTTAGAAAAGGGGGATTGACTCGAACTGAACTTTGAAAACCAATTTTCAAAAACGCAAGATTAAATGTGTTTTATGTCGTCTTACTCTGATTTCTTACATTTTTTTAATATTATATACTTTTCTTTTCGATGGTCTTACAGCCCATATCGAGCTTTGGCCTCCGTCAATCTTCGTCTCCAACTCCTCCTGTCTTCCGCCTCGACCCTCCAATCCTGCGCCTGCAGCAGCTGGGTTGCGTCCCTCTCGACTTCGTCCTCCCGTCGCAGCCTTGACCTGCCCACTCTCCTTATATTTTAGATACCTCGCATCTAATTTAAGACTCAATTTATATCGCAGAATATGGAATATACTCGTATTTCTAAATAATTACGCCTCTCGTAAATTGTGAACTTCCAGCTATCCTTATATCTCTAAAGTATTGTTCTCGGAGATTACCTATCAACTAGGTTGTCATCTATAACCACGCGTTCTATCGTAAAGCTATCCATTATTTTCAAATATGCGTGCTATTTTTCCGTTGTCCTCCTGGTCTTCAAATAATTCCACAAATTTCTCCGACTCAAGTATTTCTCAGTCTACTTCTAAGTATCTTTGGTGCAATCGTCTTGAGCTTCGTAACCTGTTCATTGTTTTGGTTGTTTTTTTCTGGTTTCGACCCCGTATGTTATTATTTATGTAAGACACGTCTAACACAGGGTGCACCGGTGAAACAAGCAATTTTGAAATCATCATAAACAAAAAATATTTTAATTTGTTTAATTTTAATACGTGTAAAAAAACGTATATATTGAAGAAATTTAATTATTTTCTTTCAGATCTTGAAAATATACGAGTAAGTCCTATGTTTCGGAAATAATAATCTTAAAATAACCATTATTATACAGTGCTCATGTGAGTGAAAGGCGTGGTACAGGAAGACCGAGGAAAGTATAGTTGGATTAAATTAATAATAATCTTAAAATAACCATTATTATACAGTGCTCATGTGAGTGAAAGGCGTGGTACAGGAAGACCGAGGAAAGTACTATATAGTTGGATTAAATTAATAATAATCTTAAAATAACCATTATTATACAGTGCTCGTGTGAGTGAAAGGCGTGGTACAGGAAGACCGAGGAAAGTACTATATAGTTGGATTAAATTAATAATAATCTTAAAATAACCATTATTATACAGTGCTCGTGTGAGTGAAAGGCGTGGTACAGGAAGACCGAGGAAAGTATAGTTGGATTAAATTAATAATAATCTTATATAACCATTATTATACAGTGGTCATGTAAGTGAAAGGCGTGGTACAGGAAGACCGAGGAAAGTACTATATAGTTGGATTAAATTAATAATAATCTTAAAATAACCATTATTATACAGTGCTCGTGTGAGTGAAAGGCGTGGTACAGGAAGACCGAGGAAAGTACTATATAGTTGGATTAAATTAATAATAATCTTAAAATAACCATTATTATACAGTGCTCGTGTGAGTGAAAGGCGTGGTACAGGAAGACCGAGGAAAGTATAGTTGGATTAAATTAATAATAATCTTATATAACCATTATTATACAGTGGTCATGTGAGTGAAAGGCGTGGTACAGGAAGACCGAGGAAAGTACTATATAGTTGGATTAAATTAATAATAATCTTAAAATAACCATTATTATACAGTGGTCATGTGAGTGAAAGGTGTGGTACAGGAAGACCGAGGAAAGTACTATATAGTTGGATTAAATTAATAATAATCTTAAAATAACCATTATTATACAGTGCTCGTGTGAGTGAAAGGCGTGGTACAGGAAGACCGAGGAAAGTACTATATAGTTGGATTAAATTAATAATAATCTTAAAATAACCATTATTATACAGTGGTCATGTGAGTGAAAGGCGTGGTACAGGAAGACCGAGGAAAGTACTATATAGTTGGATTAAATTAATAATAATCTTAAAATAACCATTATTATACAGTGGTCATGTGAGTGAAAGGCGTGGTACAGGAAGACCGAGGAAAGTACTATATAGTTGGATTAAATTAATAATAATCTTAAAATAACCATTATTATACAGTGGTCATGTGAGTGAAAGGCGTGGTACAGGAAGACCGAGGAAAGTACTATATAGTTGGATTAAATTAATAATAATCTTAAAATAACCATTATTATACAGTGCTCGTGTGAGTGAAAGGTGTGGTACAGGAAGACCGAGGAAAGTACTATATAGTTGGATTAAATTAATAATAATCTTAAAATAACCATTATTATACAGTGCTCGTGTGAGTGAAAGGCGTGGTACAGGAAGACCGAGGAAAGTACTATATAGTTGGATTAAATTAATAATAATCTTAAAATAACCATTATTATACAGTGGTCATGTGAGTGAAAGGCGTGGTACAGGAAGACCGAGGAAAGTACTATATAGTTGGATTAAATTAATAATAATCTTAAAATAACCATTATTATACAGTGGTCATGTGAGTGAAAGGCGTGGTACAGGAAGACCGAGGAAAGTACTATATAGTTGGATTAAATTAATAATAATCTTAAAATAACCATTATTATACAGTGCTCGTGTGAGTGAAAGGTGTGGTACAGGAAGACCGAGGAAAGTACTATATAGTTGGATTAAATTAATAATAATCTTAAAATAACCATTATTATACAGTGGTCATGTGAGTGAAAGGCGTGGTACAGGAAGACCGAGGAAAGTACTATATAGTTGGATTAAATTAATAATAATGGATTAAATTAATAATAATCTTAAAATAACCATTATTATACAGTGGTCATGTGAGTGAAAGGTGTGGTACAGGAAGACCGAGGAAAGTACTATATAGTTGGATTAAATTAATAATAATCTTAAAATAACCATTATTATACAGTGGTCATGTGAGTGAAAGGCGTGGTACAGGAAGACCGAGGAAAGTACTATATAGTTGGATTAAATTAATAATAATGGATTAAATTAATAATAATCTTAAAATAACCATTATTATACAGTGCTCGTGTGAGTGAAAGGTGTGGTACAGGAAGACCGAGGAAAGTACTATATAGTTGGATTAAATTAATAATAATCTTAAAATAACCATTATTATACAGTGCTCGTGTGAGTGAAAGGCGTGGTACAGGAAGACCGAGGAAAGTACTATATAGTTGGATTAAATTAATAATAATCTTAAAATAACCATTATTATACAGTGGTCATGTGAGTGAAAGGCGTGGTACAGGAAGACCGAGGAAAGTACTATATAGTTGGATTAAATTAATAATAATCTTAAAATAACCATTATTATACAGTGGTCATGTGAGTGAAAGGCGTGGTACAGGAAGACCGAGGAAAGTACTATATAGTTGGATTAAATTAATAATAATCTTAAAATAACCATTATTATACAGTGCTCGTGTGAGTGAAAGGTGTGGTACAGGAAGACCGAGGAAAGTACTATATAGTTGGATTAAATTAATAATAATCTTAAAATAACCATTATTATACAGTGGTCATGTGAGTGAAAGGCGTGGTACAGGAAGACCGAGGAAAGTACTATATAGTTGGATTAAATTAATAATAATCTTAAAATAACCATTATTATACAGTGGTCATGTGAGTGAAAGGCGTGGTACAGGAAGACCGAGGAAAGTACTATATAGTTGGATTAAATTAATAATAATGGATTAAATTAATAATAATCTTAAAATAACCATTATTATACAGTGGTCATGTGAGTGAAAGGTGTGGTACAGGAAGACCGAGGAAAGTATAGTTGGATTAAATTAATAACAATTTAAAAAAAAAAGTTAAATTTAGATAAATTGTAGGAAATTAAACCCTCAATACATTTAATGTTGATTGTTAAAAACTTTGATTATGACCTAATTTCTTAAAGCCTCCGAAATATACGACTATGTACTCGTATTTAGATAGAAAAGTCTGGCACTCTGTATTTGTGTTTGTTCCATCATGAACACGGGGATATCATAAAACATCTTCACACGTGTCAATTCCCCGCCTAGTGCATCACGTCCTTCGACACGTGGCCAAACCAGGTCTGGGACGATCTATGACTATTGTAATTATTTATTTGAATAGGGTTGTGGGATTAACCTAACCTAACGACCCCGAGCCGAGGTCCAGGGTTCTTATTAGCGAATATCTCCGTCTATGGGGATTAGTATTATTTCATTGTAGTATCTAAGTTAAACCTGTTGCCTAGGTTTCATTTCATTTCAATGGTGCGTACCTTTCATTATATCCAAATGGGTTATTTGAACATATTGAAAAGCGTAGTCAGGAGACAGCATTTTCACGCAGACAGAGGATATACTCGTATATGTTATATCTACGCACACAGTTCGCAAATCGTCTGCACCAATATGTGCTTTCATGTTTCTCATACCTTTTTCTCAGTTCAAATTTCTCCAGCTATCTATCTCTCAGACAACATTTTCACGCAAACAGAGGATATACTCGTATATGTTATATCTACGCACACAGTTCGCAAATCGTCTGCACCAATATGTGCTTTCATGTTTATCATACCTTTTTCTCAGTTCAAATTTCTCCAGCTATCTATCTCTCAGACAGCATTTTCACGCAGACAGAGGATATACTCGTATATGTTATATCTACGCACACAGTTCGCAAATCGTCTGCACCAATATGTGCTTTCATGTTTATCATACCTTTTTCTCAGTTCAAATTTCTCCAGCTATCTATCTCTCAGACAGCATTTTCACGCAGACAGAGGATATACTCGTATATGTTATATCTACGCACACAGTTCGCAAATCGTCTGCACCAATATGTGCTTTCATGTTTATCATACCTTTTTCTCAGTTCAAATTTCTCCAGCTATCTATCTCTCAGACAGCATTTTCACGCAGACAGAGGATATACTCGTATATGTTATATCTACGCACACAGTTCGCAAATCGTCTGCACCAATATGTGCTTTCATGTTTATCATACCTTTTTCTCAGTTCAAATTTCTCCAGCTATCTATCTCTCAGACAGCATTTTCACGCAGACAGAGGATATACTCGTATATGTTATATCTACGCACACAGTTCGCAAATCGTCTGCACCAATATGTGCTTTCATGTTTATCATACCTTTTTCTCAGTTCAAATTTCTCCAGCTATCTATCTCTCAGACAGCATTTTCACGCAGACAGAGGATATACTCGTATATGTTATATCTACGCACACAGTTCGCAAATCGTCTGCACCAATATGTGCTTTCATGTTTATCATACCTTTTTCTCAGTTCAAATTTCTCCAGCTATCTATCTCTCAGACAGCATTTTCACGCAGACAGAGGATATACTCGTATATGTTATATCTACGCACACAGTTCGCAAATCGTCTGCACCAATATGTGCTTTCATGTTTATCATACCTTTTTCTCAGTTCAAATTTCTCCAGCTATCTATCTCTCAGACAGCATTTTCACGCAGACAGAGGATATACTCGTATATGTTATATCTACGCACACAGTTCGCAAATCGTCTGCACCAATATGTGCTTTCATGTTTATCATACCTTTTTCTCAGTTCAAATTTCTCCAGCTATCTATCTCTCAGACAGCATTTTCACGCAGACAGAGGATATACTCGTATATGTTATATCTACGCACACAGTTCGCAAATCGTCTGCACCAATATGTGCTTTCATGTTTATCATACCTTTTTCTCAGTTCAAATTTCTCCAGCTATCTATCTCTCAGACAGCATTTTCACGCAGACAGAGGATATACTCGTATATGTTATATCTACGCACACAGTTCGCAAATCGTCTGCACCAATATGTGCTTTCATGTTTATCATACCTTTTTCTCAGTTCAAATTTCTCCAGCTATCTATCTCTCAGACAGCATTTTCACGCAGACAGAGGATATACTCGTATATGTTATATCTACGCACACAGTTCGCAAATCGTCTGCACCAATATGTGCTTTCATGTTTATCATACCTTTTTCTCAGTTCAAATTTCTCCAGCTATCTATCTCTCAGACAGCATTTTCACGCAGACAGAGGATATACTCGTATATGTTATATCTACGCACACAGTTCGCAAATCGTCTGCACCAATATGTGCTTTCATGTTTATCATACCTTTTTCTCAGTTCAAATTTCTCCAGCTATCTATCTCTCAGACAGCATTTTCACGCAGACAGAGGATATACTCGTATATGTTATATCTACGCACACAGTTCGCAAATCGTCTGCACCAATATGTGCTTTCATGTTTATCATACCTTTTTCTCAGTTCAAATTTCTCCAGCTATCTATCTCTCAGACAGCATTTTCACGCAGACAGAGGATATACTCGTATATGTTATATCTACGCACACAGTTCGCAAATCGTCTGCACCAATATGTGCTTTCATGTTTATCATACCTTTTTCTCAGTTCAAATTTCTCCAGCTATCTATCTCTCAGACAGCATTTTCACGCAGACAGAGGATATACTCGTATATGTTATATCTACGCACACAGTTCGCAAATCGTCTGCACCAATATGTGCTTTCATGTTTATCATACCTTTTTCTCAGTTCAAATTTCTCCAGCTATCTATCTCTCAGACAGCATTTTCACGCAGACAGAGGATATACTCGTATATGTTATATCTACGCACACAGTTCGCAAATCGTCTGCACCAATATGTGCTTTCATGTTTATCATACCTTTTTCTCAGTTCAAATTTTTCCAGCTATCTATCTCTCAGACAGCATTTTCACGCAGACAGAGGATATACTCGTATATGTTATATCTACGCACACAGTTCGCAAATCGTCTGCACCAATATGTGCTTTCATGTTTATCATACCTTTTTCTCAGTTCAAATTTCTCCAGCTATCTATCTCTCAGACAGCATTTTCACGCAGACAGAGGATATACTCGTATATGTTATATCTACGCACACAGTTCGCAAATCGTCTGCACCAATATGTGCTTTCATGTTTATCATACCTTTTTCTCAGTTCAAATTTCTCCAGCTATCTATCTCTCAGACAGCATTTTCACGCAGACAGAGGATATACTCGTATATGTTATATCTACGCACACAGTTCGCAAATCGTCTGCACCAATATGTGCTTTCATGTTTATCATACCTTTTTCTCAGTTCAAATTTCTCCAGCTATCTATCTCTCAGACAGCATTTTCACGCAGACAGAGGATATACTCGTATATGTTATATCTACGCACACAGTTCGCAAATCGTCTGCACCAATATGTGCTTTCATGTTTATCATACCTTTTTCTCAGTTCAAATTTCTCCAGCTATCTATCTCTCAGACAGCATTTTCACGCAGACAGAGGATATACTCGTATATGTTATATCTACGCACACAGTTCGCAAATCGTCTGCACCAATATGTGCTTTCATGTTTATCATACCTTTTTCTCAGTTCAAATTTCTCCAGCTATCTATCTCTCAGACAGCATTTTCACGCAGACAGAGGATATACTCGTATATGTTATATCTACGCACACAGTTCGCAAATCGTCTGCACCAATATGTGCTTTCATGTTTATCATACCTTTTTCTCAGTTCAAATTTCTCCAGCTATCTATCTCTCAGACAGCATTTTCACGCAGACAGAGGATATACTCGTATATGTTATATCTACGCACACAGTTCGCAAATCGTCTGCACCAATATGTGCTTTCATGTTTATCATACCTTTTTCTCAGTTCAAATTTCTCCAGCTATCTATCTCTCAGACAGCATTTTCACGCAGACAGAGGATATACTCGTATATGTTATATCTACGCACACAGTTCGCAAATCGTCTGCACCAATATGTGCTTTCATGTTTATCATACCTTTTTCTCAGTTCAAATTTCTCCAGCTATCTATCTCTCAGACAGCATTTTCACGCAGACAGAGGATATACTCGTATATGTTATATCTACGCACACAGTTCGCAAATCGTCTGCACCAATATGTGCTTTCATGTTTATCATACCTTTTTCTCAGTTCAAATTTCTCCAGCTATCTATCTCTCAGACAGCATTTTCACGCAGACAGAGGATATACTCGTATATGTTATATCTACGCACACAGTTCGCAAATCGTCTGCACCAATATGTGCTTTCATGTTTATCATACCTTTTTCTCAGTTCAAATTTCTCCAGCTATCTATCTCTCAGACAGCATTTTCACGCAGACAGAGGATATACTCGTATATGTTATATCTACGCACACAGTTCGCAAATCGTCTGCACCAATATGTGCTTTCATGTTTATCATACCTTTTTCTCAGTTCAAATTTCTCCAGCTATCTATCTCTCAGACAGCATTTTCACGCAGACAGAGGATATACTCGTATATGTTATATCTACGCACACAGTTCGCAAATCGTCTGCACCAATATGTGCTTTCATGTTTATCATACCTTTTTCTCAGTTCAAATTTCTCCAGCTATCTATCTCTCAGACAGCATTTTCACGCAGACAGAGGATATACTCGTATATGTTATATCTACGCACACAGTTCGCAAATCGTCTGCACCAATATGTGCTTTCATGTTTATCATACCTTTTTCTCAGTTCAAATTTCTCCAGCTATCTATCCCTCGCTCTATAGTTATTTCAGAGATATATTAGTTTCGCGAGTATTTCACAACTCGTTCTCTAAGATTCCTTTGTGATAATTTGACCGTATTAAGATAATTTTTTTTATCCCTTTCTACTTAAAATATCTATCTTTTACAAACAGTTATCCTTTGATAATTTCTTACTCTAATATATATTGTAAGTATCATCACCATCACGCCTTGTCTTTATTGGATTAGGCAGAGAGAACAAATCTCCGCTTAATTAATTTATAACATACATTTTTTCTTGCTGCCACTTCCACACAACTCACATAAGCCATACAAAGTCACATAAAGAATTTTCCCTTTTTACTCTTTTAGAATTTGATTAATTTTTAATGGCACATTTTTCTAGATCTTTTTAAACTTATCAAACTTCATTACTACTTATTTCGATTATTTTCGTAAATCTTTCATCATTCTTTAGCGGAATGCTTTATTGATACGTCGTGATGATTATGATTGTTTTGTATTTAAAATAAAATACGTCGATTCAGGAATGCGGAAAGTGAGAGTGAACAATCAATGAATAGTAAACAGCAATGAATGGTCAAGTGAATAATAATCTTTATTTGTCGATAAGTAGGTATTTATAGATGCGCGTGAATGCGCCCGCAATATATACTTTATCTCACTCCTGCGCGTGCAGAGGTGTTTGCAGACGTTGCGGATAATACAGTGGGTAGAATATTTATTGTCGAAACGGCGAGACGGCGTGATGTGTTCTCATCTACCGTGGAATGCAACGTAAATATTATTTTCGTGTAAACAATATTAGTGTTCTGGTATGCGAACTTTGGACATATCCAAAGTTCGTTTCGTCGGTCGTTGACCGTGCATGTTGACAATATTTAGGGACAACGGTATTCCCTACAATTCATTCTTTCTATCTGGCCGAATTACCTCAATGTTTCTTTCTTCATCTTAGGCACCTCAATGTTTTTTATTACGAATTATTCCCTAAGGTCCTTATTCTGCCATACATTATTTTTTCACACATTCTATGTAACGTACTTTTTTACCACTCTCTTTTTACTAGTTTCACTAATATATCCTAATGTTGGTACCAATATTCTTTACTTAGTAGCCAGCTTTGTTTCTCTTGAAATGCTTCAGTTGGTAAACCCATTGTTTAATTAATTTTATTGATTCCTGTTTCTCTTTTCTTAATATTGCACTTTATACGGCTATCCGATGTCAACATTGTTATAACAGATATTATACGCAAGGCACGCGTTTATTTTGCCATTATTTTGTCCGACACCCATGCTTCAATTCCACAAATCAAATCACTTCTTGATACTTAATCATATTTTAATAAATACTTTTTACTCAACTGAATTCCGACTGTTTCTAGTTAAAATCAATACGGGATAAGTTGACACCTTGAACTCAGCACCGTCTGAGTGAGATTTTAATTCTTGTAAATAATTTCATTACAAAATTAGCGGCGTAAATCTCGACGACGAAAAGCATTATTTTTTCCGCTTTTCTGGGGATTAATTTATGTTGACCTCAAAACGAAATTCATTCAGTCGAGATAATCCAAATTTACCGCCTCAGGGAGGGCGATTACATCCTTGAAGATGCTGGGCTATCCCTAAGATGTGGAGACGCAAAGTTGGTGAGAGACAAGAGAGGTTGAAAAGGAAGACTTCAAATTTGTCTTCAAGGATCTTCAATGTTTGTTCAAAAATATCCTTTTTAATTGAATGCCACATGTTATATTCTTCTTATTACATATTTGAAGATGTACTCACGTACATAATAAATTAGTATTAATGTTTGTAACAAATAATATCCACGCGATATTCTAAGATTTTCAAAGCCTGTTTCCCCCTAAGTTTGTGCGGCGTGTATGATTTCTCCTGATACTCGTACTCGTAGATGATCATACTTCTTCACTGTTCAGTATTTTGATGTTACTGTAACGTAACGTAACGTAACGATCAGTTATTAAAAACCATTCGAAATAAATTTCAAATACGTTTAAAAAATGCATTAATTTGGTAGCCAATCTTACACAGACGTCTTACTAACTAGGTCACGGATGATAAGGACGTATTGTTTAACCTTTCCTTCCCTGTGTTGGGTATCTTCTACACGTTACTTCTAATAACCATCAATATCTCTATAAATATAATAAATACAAGGTTAAGATTTTAGGTATTCCTCCATAATATATTTACGCATTGATTTAAAAAATAATATTAATAATATCAGAATTTATCGACTACATCGTAAGTATTTCGTGAATATCGGAAACAAATTCGCATTTGAACGCTGTGAGTGCCTCGATCTTGGGTCTTGACGATAGGTGAAGAGTATGCGGGAAGCGCGACACTATATTCGCATCTCACTTTTGCATACGTCACTGAATAGCGAGGAGCTTAATTGTCTCAACCTCGCAAGTGTAAGCCACGCCCGAGTTAGCCACCAACTATGCCGCGCCGCAGTAGCTGTTGAGCTGGCAACGAGACTAGATCTACGCCGGTTCCATGAGCGTTGCCAGATGGTTTTTTAATGTTTTCAGCAAATAAATCTCAATTATTATAATTTTTAACTTCAATTATAATTAATAAAGGGGATTATCTATGAATGTTCTTATTTTTCCGATTTGAAATCGATAATTTTTTATCGCGTACTCACTACCCAACACCGGAGCGCGCGTTTCAATTTTATCACCGTAAGGGAAGGGTTAAAAGCAATTTCTTCCAATCAACCAGCCATGGTTTCATTATTATTGTCGGTATCCTATAACCGTGTCTTAAATTTAGTAAATGAAAATGATATTTGAGAAAAAGCACCATAATTCAAATATATGTGTATCTAGAAAGGAAAGTTAGCTTTACTATAGGAGTTAAGAACGAGGTATACCTATACTTGTATTTAGAGATAAATAGCGGAGCTTTAAATTTTTTTAAATATCAATAAGGATAAAGTTCAGCCTTATCGATATTCCTCCATATAATAGAGTTACGTAAATTGAGAAGAATAGGTGGCATTTCAATGTATGAGATATAAATGTGTACTAAAAACTTATGTATTATGTAGGATGAAAAAGAGCGCGTTGAGTGGTTTGAATATGTTGCATGGATGGGTGACAAAAAACTGACTTAACAAATGGATAAAAAAACATGCGTGTAAGTCGTGTTCGAGGATGACCGAGAAAAGTATGACTGAACTAATGGAATGAAATTTTAAATAATCATGTTTCTTACTGTTCCATTCTTATAATTATGTATATGATTTTTTGACATTTGATTTTTAAAGGTCATGAAGAACTTGCTATTTTAGTTGATCCAATTAGTTAAACTAAATTTATGATAAAATTCTGAGAATTTTATCCAGACGATCGTTTTATTTTTGCTGTCACTTTATTTGGTTTACACAATTGAATTTACAAAATAATTGGATTAATTTAATCTAGAACATGGGGCATTATGAAGAATGGATTACGGAACTTTCATCTGATTAGCTCCATTCTTATTTACGGACAAGAAAGAATTAAAAAATTATTACAATACATGAGCTAGTTTTGCTCTTCTATTTATTTCCTTGATAGTGAAATCCTCAAACGAAATACTTTGTCCTATGTAGATATTGGTATTGTTGGACATGTTCTAGTTGCGTTCTATCCACCTGGATCGATGTGACATCAACAAAGCGGTTCGACATATATTTTCTCTTTTCAATATTCATTTTCAAACCCGCTAAGTTACTTGCCTTTTCCAGTTTTACCTTGTAGTTCTTCAAGACGTGTGGCGAAGAAAATAATATCGTCTGCAAAGATTAGATGGCTCAGATAAGAACCATTAATTCAGATTATTTTAGTTTCCCATTTGAGCTTCTGGAACACATCTTCCAGGGTAGGTAGGGTTGAATAATTTTAACCAGATATTATCTCACCGCGAGCTAATAAATATATACTACCATTAAATTCAGGGAAAACAAGTATATGAACATCCAAAGCAAGGTGAGGATATAAAAGACCTGTGTCTCTGCCCCATAATGACATACAGCATAGAGTCCAGAGCCGACACTGTCAGAACCAAAAATCTCCTTCGAACCAGCGAAATGAAGGTACTCAGGAGTATCGCTGGTAAAACCCTTCGTGATAGAGTACGAAACACAGAAATCCGAAGGATGTGTGAAGTTGAAGATATTGTCAGATGGGGACCACAGAGAAGAAGGTTCTGGAACGAACACGTGTCCAGAATGGCGGAACCAAGAGCTGTAATAATATCCAGGGACAGTATCCCCCAAGCAAGCAGACCTCCAGGACGACCTCCCAAAAGATGGCAGTCGACGTCACAAGAGGGAAACTATGATGCAGGACCATAACAGGCCAACAGGTCTAAAAGAAAAAGAAGAAGAATAATCTTAGCAGTACTAACATATGGATGCGAAATATGGACTCTTTCTGTGTGAATTAGATAAAAGTGCCAGACAACACAACTCAGCATGGAGAGGTGCATGCTTATGAGTCGATACGCGCCTAAACGAAAATTGACGATGTTATGGAGGCCGCAAAAAGACTGTACTGTAAGTGGGCTGGACACATCGCCCGAAAAACGGCCTATCATTGGACACATGGAGTAATGCAGTGGTATCCAATAGGCAGAACTAGGCCTGTATTATAAGAAGACCAAGCACTGGCACGCTGGCACGCTGGGTGGACGGAATAGATAAGCAAGTACCTATCGATTACGTGGCAGCAATGCGCAAAGTGCAGGATTTCTCCGAAACAACTTGGAGAGGTCTCTATATCCTTTAGTGGATGCATGTAGGCTGTTGATGATGATAATTTGCTATGTAAAATTTGTCAGGAATTAAAACCACTTACGTATACAATATGGTTGGTTGGAAGAAATTGACATACCAATAAGCCCGCATATGTAACATTTATAACAAAAAAAATACATACTAAGTAATGATAATTACCAGGCAAAAATATTAAAAAATAACTCATTTTTCTTTCTTAATTTATTTATTTAAATAAATAAATATTAGGTTTATTGACAGCAACATAGTATGTACAAGATCACATCTGAGTAACACTACTAAAACACATAAATTGCAGACAATACATCAGACACAGAAGCTATCAAAAGGTCTGGGCTCATCTAATAGCATCCCCTCGGCCAAAATACACCCCACCAATATAGGGCGAACCCAGCCACGGGGACACCAGATGTTTTTCAGCCCACACAATTTAATACTAGGTTTGATCTCCCAAAGTTTTGTATTTACTTATGAGTAAGTGCAACAGATCACACACAATTCAACAATACACTCACAGTTGCCTAACTAAAATCATGGTTGTACTCGTATATAATTAAATCACTAAAGTATTATCACTAAAGTTCGGTAAGCAGGTGTATTTATTGTATATTTTAGATTAATTCTGGGAATACATTTTTTATTTTTTTATTTAACTCTATCGTTATCATTTTCATGGCCGAGGGGTGGGATCTTCATGATGAGGCCTGCACAATATTTCTCCAGCCATTTCTGATTCCGACTAGATGTAAAACCTCGTATAGAGTGGCTGGTAATTTTTTTAATCTGGTCGGTCCAATGCAAGGTTTCGCAGCCTCTTGGTCTTCTTAACAGAAATATTACCCAGAAGACAGATTTTACACTCATACAAATACATCAGGGTAATTTATTGTTTTAAAGCAATTTCTTCCAATCAAACAGCATTTGTTCGATAGTTATTATCGGCAAACATCACCATATCTTAAGCTTAGTAAATGAAAATAATATTGAGGAAAAGTACTACAAATCAAAAGTACTACAAACTACTAGTAAGACAAATCTCTAGAAAGGAAAATAAGTTTTAGGATAGGAGTTAAAGACAAGACATATTTTGATATTAATAATTCTATTTTAGTTTTTTTCTTCAATATCTGTAAGGATTGATTGAATGGTTTATATTACCTTGGCTAAATGGTTTAATATTTCGAAAGTTGTAAAGCAAGAATGCGTTAGGGCACATGGGTTGTTCAATATTTAAATAGGTTCATGTGTGAAAGAACTACAGAGGTCAATTGGTGACATACAAATATCAAATGGGAACGTATGTGGATTACTGTATGCACATGACATAAAAGTTGTGTGGATGGTGAAAGAGGCGAAGGATGTGGTTTAAGATAGGAAAATATGGCGCTCAGTCATCTCTGACAAGGAAATGGCGTAACGGTATGTATGTATGTATCTTTAAAAATATGTTTTACAATTAAGATATATATGATTTTCTGTTTGGTTTTAGCGAAGGGTTATATATGTTTATTTAAGGTTTTCAGTTACTTCAGAACTATGTTACTAAAGAGTCATCCAGGCCAAAAAATAAAAAAATGCTGTAAGGAAGCTGCTGATGGATCTCCAGGTAGATCTGATGTCAGAATCCAATATTTACAGTTCGCGAAGTAACTGAAAACCTAAAATAAACATATATAACCCTTCGCTAAAACCAAACAAAAAATCACATATTACCCTCTACAGAAGTGAAAAGCCAAAAAATATCCGGCTTGTATAACAAACAATGATGAGGTATTGACAGAATAAAGAGGTTTCCTCAACATCTGTTAAAAAATCTTACCATTGTTCGTCAACAAATGGCATAAAGACTAAAAACCATCTTGTCTGCACTAAGAATAAAAACATTTAAATGATGTATCGAGATGAATCTATGGTATAATGAGGAATGTTGCCTAGGCATAAAGTGAGCACTTAACTCTTCGCTCCACATGCCAGAACCATCTCAAAGTGCTCTTGTTCATCTTACTAAACAGTAGTTACAAATCAGATGTATCTGAATTATTTTTGACAGTAATATGCTTTTTGAAAGATATTTCATTTAAGATTATTTGTTTTGTTTAACTTGGTACGAATTACAAAGCATTCTGAATAAATTTCGGTAGTTGTTATTATAATTATATAGAAAATTTTGGCGAATTTTCCTCCCTGCCTACCCCAAAGGACATACTATGATAGTATGTGTGTTTGTTAAATTTATTATTAACGTTAATCTTACTTAACGGTGACCCCGAAGGGTTATCACACCGTATACTAGTTTTTAGTTTTATTTTTTGAACCAACGACTTTAGAGCTTAATTTTTTTCCTACATTTTTCAATGGATTATCGATTCCAGTACCCTGGAGTAATCTAACGGCCATTTCATTTGTTAAAACTCTCCATAATCTCTTTCGGCACTCCACATTAGCCTCTCTCTATCTTAGAGATTATTTTCAATGAAATTCAATGGAGCATTGCCTCCCTTCCCCGCACAGGGCCGACGGGACATTTATTGCAGACGGGTCAGGCCGCCTTATCAGCCCACTTTTTATGCCGCCCCCAGCAAGCAGCCCTGATATCCATTTAATTAACCCCGCCCGATTAACGTCAGCGATTGGACCGTGTATTTAAGGAGTCGGCCCTGATAGCGACCATCGAGTGACCGCATTTACTTAGGGCTGTCTACATACTATATTTCTCTGAATTCTTATATGACGTGAGGTTATTTGAAACTGTGTCTGAGTGACATCTCTTTTATGAAACCCTCATGTGTAGAAAGTCGCGTTTAGGGAAAATACTAACAAACATTGCAAGTACAGTGCAGTCTTTGATTAATTATACATCCCTAAAAACAAACATTCAAAATCTGTAATATGTCGAATGGGTATTGAACATTCTTCCACAAAGATCAATATTTTAAATTCTAGCATATACGAATGTGGCCTTAGTGAAGAAACCTTTCATCAAACATTCTTTGCATGCCCACTAAATCGTGTGTATCCGACCTTTGATGATGATCTTTTGTTCTATGATCAATAATCCAATCGTCGTCGTTAATGGACCTCGTAGTCGAAGATCCCCTCGCCATTTCTACGTCAATTAAGTTGGAAAGTGATGCCGTGGAATTTGTTTTTTTTTTAGTGAACCGTTGTACATCAGCAAACTCACCGGCTACACCGCTGTACTGGATCCGATGGCACACCGAAGCGAGACGATCGGAGCACACCGGCATGTTTTTTAGTGAACCGTT
This sequence comes from Odontocerum albicorne, assembly GCA_949825065.1. Lineage (NCBI taxonomy): Eukaryota > Metazoa > Arthropoda > Insecta > Trichoptera > Odontoceridae > Odontocerum > Odontocerum albicorne. Next base: position 1,070,227 of record OX463851.1, on the reverse strand, counting down.
GTACATCAGCAAACTCACCGGCTACACCGCTGTACTGGATCCGATGGCAGACCGAAGCGAGACGATCGGAGCACATCGGCATGTTTTTTAGTGAACCGTTGTACATCAGCAAACTCACCGGCTACACCGCTGTACTGGATCCGATGGCACACCGAAGCGAGACGATCGGAGCACACCGGCATGTTTTTTTTCTCTTTTTTAAAGAATAAATATGACCGAAGTCATGGGTATTCTTAAACCCTCAAATACTAGGCAGAAAAAATGCCTGTGTCCTTCGAGGGGAATAGCACAGCGCGATTTGAGTGCTACCCTGTGATCTTCCGCACGGAAGTCCAGTGCGTGTGGCGATGCACCTTACAATAACCTAATGCCAACCAATATGCGAACGCTCACTATAAACTTGTATCCCTCAGTTTGGAGAGTTTTAAGAGGATTAATAATTTCAAACATTATAAAGATATAAAGTTTGTATCTTTGTTTGATAAACGCTGTGTTATTCATAATTGTGATAGCGTAACTTTAATGTTATATTGTTTTGAATGTTGATATCGAGAGCTTACTGTTGTTGTTCTAGATTTTTTTCTATATTATCAATAAATGTCATCATTGCACACTGACTGGGAACGTCCAAAATTGGATGAGTAGTCATTTATACATTAAAAAAATATTCCTGTGTTTTCAATGAAATAGTGTATATAATTTAAAGAGAAACTGTTTATATTGTAATCAGTAAAGTGCAAAACACCACACATGCTTAAATGAGTAATTTTATAGAGAAGCTGTTTATGTTGTAATCAGTCAAGTGCAAAACACCACACATGCTTAAATGAGTAGTTTTATAGAGAAGCTGTTTATGTTGTAATCAGTAAAGTGCAAAACATCACACATGCTTAAATGAATAATTTTATAGAGAAGCTGTTTATGTTGTAATCAGTCAAGTGCAAAACACCACACATGCTTAAATGAGTAGTTTTATAGAGAAGCTGTTTATGTTGTTATCAGTCAAGTGCAAAACACCACACATGCTTAAATGAGTAATTTTATAGAGAAGCTGTTTATGTTGTAATCAGTAAAGTGCAAAACACCACACATGCTTAAATGAATAATTTTATAGAGAAGCTGTTTATGTTGTAATCAGTCAAGTGCAAAACACCACACATGCTTAAATGAGTAGTTTTATAGAGAAGCTGTTTATGTTGTAATCAGTCAAGTGCAAAACACCACACATGCTTAAATGAGTAATTTTATAGAGAAGCTGTTTATGTTGTAATCAGTAAAGTGCAAAACACCACACATGCTTAAATGAATAATTTTATAGAGAAGCTGTTTATGTTGTAATCAGTCAAGTGCAAAACACCACACATGCTTAAATGAGTAATTTTATAGAGAAGCTGTTTATGTTGTAATCAGTCAAGTGCAAAACACCACACATGCTTAAATGAGTAATTTTATATCCATCTATCATATATTTATTTTATTTATTTAAAAGCTAACATAATTATGCACAAGACAAACAAGCCAATATCCGTCGTTTTAGTAGGTACAGTGCCTATTCTGACTTACACCCGCAAAATTCAATAATAATAATATAAGAAAATTTTGTGTAACGCCGTTTAGAGAGCAGACGTCCCTCAAGGGCGCTCTAACTCAGGATTCGAACCTAGTATTGCTGACAATAAAAATATTACAGATTAAAATATCATATATAAGTTGAGTGTAAGGGTTGGAAGGTGGTAGCTGCGGCCATTAGAACAGGTACTTCTACGCATTTGCATATGTTTAAAGAAACATGTTTGGTAATAAAATCGCAGCGCACTTACCAAGGGAAGAGAGACGAAAAAGTGTTTGTAGATCTTCAGATTTGTGATAGTCACATATTCGGCTTTAGGTAAAGTGGAGTGGAGTGGAGTGGAGTGGAGTGGAGTGGAGTGGAGTGGAGTGGAGTGGAGTGGAGTGGAGTGGAGTGGAGTGGAGTGGAGTGGAGTGGAGTGGAGTGGAGTGGAGTGGAGTGGAGTGGAGTGGAGTGGAGTGGAGTGGAGTGGAGTGGAGTGGAGTGGAGTGGAGTGGAGTGGAGTGGAGTGGAGTGGAGTGGAGTGGAGTGGAGTGGAGTGGAGTGGAGTGGAGTGGAGTGGAGTGGAGTGGAGTGGAGTGGAGTGGAGTGGAGTGGAGTGGAGTGGAGTGGAGTGGAGTGGAGTGGAGTGGAGTGGAGTGGAGTGGAGTGGAGTGGAGTGGAGTGGAGTGGAGTGGAGTGGAGTGGAGTGGAGTGGAGTGGAGTGGAGTGGAGTGGAGTGGAGTGGAGTGGAGTGGAGTGGAGTGGAGTGGAGTGGAGTGGAGTGGAGTGGAGTGGAGTGGAGTGGAGTGGAGTGGAGTGGAGTGGAGTGGAGTGGAGTGGAGTGGAGTGGAGTGGAGTGGAGTGGAGTGGAGTGGAGTGGAGTGGAGTGGAGTGGAGTGGAGTGGAGTGGAGTGGAGTGGAGTGGAGTGGAGTGGAGTGGAGTGGAGTGGAGTGGAGTGGAGTGGAGTGGAGTGGAGTGGAGTGGAGTGGAGTGGAGTGGAGTGGAGTGGAGTGGAGTGGAGTGGAGTGGAGTGGAGTGGAGTGGAGTGGAGTGGAGTGGAGTGGAGTGGAGTGGAGTGGAGTGGAGTGGAGTGGAGTGGAGTGGAGTGGAGTGGAGTGGAGTGGAGTGGAGTGGAGTGGAGTGGAGTGGAGTGGAGTGGAGTGGAGTGGAGTGGAGTGGAGTGGAGTGGAGTGGAGTGGAGTGGAGTGGAGTGGAGTGGAGTGGAGTGGAGTGGAGTGGAGTGGAGTGGAGTGGAGTGGAGTGGAGTGGAGTGGAGTGGAGTGGAGTGGAGTGGAGTGGAGTGGAGTGGAGTGGAGTGGAGTGGAGTGGAGTGGAGTGGAGTGGAGTGGAGTGGAGTGGAGTGGAGTGGAGTGGAGTGGAGTGGAGTGGAGTGGAGTGGAGTGGAGTGGAGTGGAGTGGAGTGGAGTGGAGTGGAGTGGAGTGGAGTGGAGTGGAGTGGAGTGGAGTGGAGTGGAGTGGAGTGGAGTGGAGTGGAGTGGAGTGGAGTGGAGTGGAGTGGAGTGGAGTGGAGTGGAGTGGAGTGGAGTGGAGTGGAGTGGAGTGGAGTGGAGTGGAGTGGAGTGGAGTGGAGTGGAGTGGAGTGGAGTGGAGTGGAGTGGAGTGGAGTGGAGTGGAGTGGAGTGGAGTGGAGTGGAGTGGAGTGGAGTGGAGTGGAGTGGAGTGGAGTGGAGTGGAGTGGAGTGGAGTGGAGTGGAGTGGAGTGGAGTGGAGTGGAGTGGAGTGGAGTGGAGTGGAGTGGAGTGGAGTGGAGTGGAGTGGAGTGGAGTGGAGTGGAGTGGAGTGGAGTGGAGTGGAGTGGAGTGGAGTGGAGTGGAGTGGAGTGGAGTGGAGTGGAGTGGAGTGGAGTGGAGTGGAGTGGAGTGGAGTGGAGTGGAGTGGAGTGGAGTGGAGTGGAGTGGAGTGGAGTGGAGTGGAGTGGAGTGGAGTGGAGTGGAGTGGAGTGGAGTGGAGTGGAGTGGAGTGGAGTGGAGTGGAGTGGAGTGGAGTGGAGTGGAGTGGAGTGGAGTGGAGTGGAGTGGAGTGGAGTGGAGTGGAGTGGAGTGGAGTGGAGTGGAGTGGAGTGGAGTGGAGTGGGGTGGAGTGGGGTGGAGTGGGGTGGAGTGGGGTGGAGTGGGGTGGAGTGGGGTGGAGTGGGGTGGAGTGGGGTGGAGTGGGGTGGAGTGGGGTGGAGTGGGGTGGAGTGGGGTGGAGTGGGGTGGAGTGGGGTGGAGTGGGGTGGAGTGGGGTGGAGTGGGGTGGAGTGGGGTGGAGTGGGGTGGAGTGGGGTGGAGTGGGGTGGAGTGGGGTGGAGTGGGGTGGAGTGGGGTGGAGTGGGGTGGAGTGGGGTGGAGTGGGGTGGAGTGGGGTGGAGTGGGGTGGAGTGGGGTGGAGTGGGGTGGAGTGGGGTGGAGTGGGGTGGAGTGGGGTGGAGTGGGGTGGAGTGGAGTGGAGTGGAGTGGAGTGGAGTGGAGTGGAGTGGAGTGGAGTGGAGTGGAGTGGAGTGGAGTGATTCGAAAGATACAATGGAGGCATCCCATTCATACTAAATAATCCAACACGTCCAAGCTGCAGTCACTCGTGAGAATTGGCAACTCTCAGCAAAAAAATATATCGGTACAATTTCATTGAAACAACCAAAAGCTGGACATGATCCACAAGACAGCTCAATCCCTTTTATACCGAAAATTGTTATACTAACTATAAAATCAACTCCTCTATAATTCGTATGCAAAGACTTGGAAACGAGTTTTGCAACAATTTAGATATTTTTAATATAAGTATATATAGTATTCGTAAGAATATTACAACAATATTTAGAAATAGCTACTAACTTTGTGCTCTCCTTTATTAATATAAATAACGTAATATAATACAAACCAAATATTAAGGACAATATTTTGCCTCTGGAGTTGAGTAACCCTGCGAAGCTTTTAATTCTGCAACACAACTTGCATCTCGTTCCACTAATGAGGCCATGTGTTTTCTATATCTCAATATATATCCATAAAATTCTCACAAAATTCTCAAAGATTATTAAATCATTTTAAAACGATGACTGTAATTTATTCTACTGCTTTTTGTATCTTCATGTTAGTTTAAGATAAAGTTGTATTATTTGTCAATAATTTTAAGTACTTGTATAACCTGTCACATGTTCATTTGTATATAATGACACTGTTGTGTCGTTAATTAATTAAATAAATAAATAAATAAATAAATTTATATTACACCCAGTCAATCAAAATGTTATTTATCACAGGAACTGCACTAAACTTTGTTGTCTTCTATTGTATTACTCTTATATGATATTACCGTGTCGTCGTATACAGTGCAACCTGGCGGACTTATTGTCACATTACAGTAAAATTTGTAAGACTGCCAGACTGTATTGTACTCGAACGAACCAGAAACAACTTTTCTGACGAAGCAGAACAATGTTGAAGGAACCTTATCTAAAGAAACGAGTTACTTTGTTTTTGCTTCTTTGAAAAAGTAACACTATTACATCTAATTTTCAATCTAAAGTAGCTTGCTATTCAAGTATTCTAAGTAAAAAGTATTAACAGTGCTATTTTACAGCTACTTGGAGAATGAAGAATGCTACTTAAAGCACGTTTTCAAAAACACTGCAATCAATTCACAGAAATAAAATAAATGAGAATTGATAACCCTACATTTATATGGAGCACTATTCACATTTTTTCTAATCCCTTATTATCCCCATACCGTTTTCAATGGTCTTCAATATTTGTTCACAAAAATCTGTCTGTTTGTTATTAGTGGTAGAAAGTCTTATTCTCAATTTTATATTTTTAATGTTAAGGAAAAATATAAATATAACAATAGCGACAGTTTAAGGAGATGCAATTCAATAGTCATATAAAAATAAATTCCCCTTCCCCGAATCATAAATAGTTTTTGGTCAACTAGCTAGGATTTCCTCTTTTAAGACAATCAGCTTATCACACGTGTTAATTGTACTCGTATACTATTTTAGCGGGATGCTTTATTTGATACGTCGTGATGATTTTGATTTGTTTTGTATTTAAAATAAAATACGTCGATTCAGGAATGCGAAAAAGTGCGAGTGAATAATCAATAAATAGTAAACAGCGATGAATGGTCAAGTGAATAATAACAAGTGCTCTTTATTCAACGATAAGTAGGTATATATACAATTTCAGAATGGGGCGCGTGAATTCGTCCGCAGTATATCTTGATCTCACTCCTGTGCGTGCCGAGGTGGTCGCAGACGTTGCCAATGATATAGTGGGTAGAATATTTATTGCCGAAACGGTGAGACAACGCGATGCGTTCTCTTTCTACCGTGGAATGCGACGTAAATATTATTTGCGTATAAACAATATTGACGTTCTGGTATGTGATCTTTGTACATATTCAAAGGTTGATTCATCGGTTGTTGACCGTGCATGTTGACAATATTTAGGGACGTCGGTATTCCCTACACTATCATCACTGAAATTACATTAAAAAATCAAACTAGAAATATATTGGCCACACAAACTCCAGAAATATATGAGTTTTATGTTTTTTAAGATTAAGGAACAAATATATAATAACCACACACCTTCTTTGTGTTTTTTACTTTATTTTAACAGGAAAATATATATATGATTATTGATTGCATACAGATAGGGCAATGATATTGAGAAAGCCGTAATTGTAGTGGAAAACTCCCACACACACAATTCAATATGGTTTCGCTAGGGGGAGGCTTAGTAATTTAAATTGCTGAAAACATGTTGAGGCTCGATTACTGCGGTATGACATAATCATCAACAGATCCCCACTTCATTCTATTCTGGGAAACATATTTCACTGTTACCACGTTCATATACCTCGCCATGTATACCATACTCTCCTATTACAAAGGGTTTTCACTCTTCTTTCCTTTAAAATTTGATCATACTACTTTTTCATAGGCCTTTAGCATGTGTCCTAGTAGGACGTGCTGATGATGTTGATGTTGACATCTCTGTATTCGCTTTAGTCGAATTCTGTGTTCCTTTTCGTTCGGGGTCATCAATTTAGCGGGATGCTTAATTTGATACGTCGTGATGATTTTGATTTGTTTTGTATTTAAAATAAAATACGTCGATTCAGGAATGCGGGAAGTGAGAGTGAATAATCAATAAATAGTAAACAGCGATGAATGGTCAAGTGAATAATAACAAGTGCTCTTTATTCAACGATAAGTAGGTATATAGAGAATTTCAGAACGGGGCGCGTGAATGCGTCCGCGATATATCTCGATCTCACTCCTGCGCGTGCTGAGGTGGTCGCAAGAGCTGCGGATACTACAGTGGGTAGGATATTTATTGTCGAAACGGCGAGACGGCGTCATATGTTCTCTTTCTACCTTGGAATGCGATGTAAATATTATTTGCGTGTAAACAGTGTTGACGTTTCTGGTATGTGACAATTGTAGATATCCAGAGGTTGATTCATCGGTCGTTGACTCTGCAAGTTGACAATATTTTAGGGACGTTGGTACCCTACAGGCCTTCTACGTGTCCGAACTATTCATTATTTCTTCGTGGCCAAACCATATTTTCTTTAAATTATGCGTGGCATCTTAGTTCAATCCGCATATTTTTCTACTATTTTAATTCCTTATTCTGCCATACATTGAAATTTGTTTATTCATTTTATAAATACATAATTTGTGAAAAACAACAGGCAATTTAATTGTAGACACACAATATCTAAAGATCTGGGTATGTTGTCTATCATTTGCTGTATCCCCACTAAACTAGGATTTTGCCTGTATCTTACTGATGAGGAGATGAGCATGCAGGAGAACGATTAGAATATCTGCAAAGTGATACGGACATGTAGAGGATCGTGGTTGAGAAACAACATTTTCATCGACCCTATTTATCAACTCTTTGGTCATAGAACCGATGAAATAAACATGAAGTGCATCGTCATGCATATTAGCATTTCTATTAAAGAAGAAAAAACCAATCAACCAAAAACGTCAGATTAGAACACTTTTTATTGTTTTTTTAGAATCATCTAGAATCGAACCATAAATCCCTAAATTAAAAGTTAGTCGTAAAATTACATTGAAGCAAGTTTATGAACCATAAGGCTTTATAATACTCGTACTTCTTCACCGTTCTGATTTTTAAAGCAGCTTCCCTGAACAAAGAAACATAACTGCAATTAACCTCTCCCGCAGGTTCCTAAATCAGGAAATGCGATTTCTTCCAGTATTTTATCTGTCGTAAATTTTTCCTCGCAAAGTTAGTTTTTTTTCAAATTTTCTAAACAAGTTTTTTTTACGGGGAATAATATCGCTCTTTCTTAAATCAACCGTTTCAAGATGTCATCATTATGAACTTTATTGACCTTTTAAACTTTCAGCATTCTTGCATAGCGCAAATTTTTTTAAGGGGAATAATATTGCTCTTTCTTAAATCAACCGTTTCAAGATGTCATCATTATGAACTTTATTAACCTTTTAAACTTTCAGCATTCTTGCATAGCGCAATATTTTTTAAGGGGAATAATATCGCTCTTTCTTAAATCAACCGTTTCAAGACGTCATCATTTTGAACTTTATTGACCTTTTAAACTTTCAGAATTTTTGCATAGCGCAATATTTTTTAAGGGGAATAATATCGCTCTTTCTTAAATCAACCGTTTCAAGATGTCATCATTATGAAATTTATTGACCTTTTAAACTTTCAGCATTCTTGCATAGCGCAAAATTTTTTAAGGGGAATAATATCGCTCTTTCTTAAATCAACCGTTTCAAGATGTCATCATTATGAAATTTATTGACCTTTTAAACTTTCAGCATTCTTGCATAGCGCAATATTTTTTAAGGGGAATAATATCGCTCTTTCTTAAATCAACCGTTTCAAGATGTCATCATTATGAACTTTATTGACCTTTTAAACTTTCAGCATTCTTGCATAGCGCAATATTTTTTAAGGGGAATAATATCGCTCTTTCTTAAATCAACTGTTTCAAGATGTCATCATTTTGAACTTTATTGGCCTTTTAAACTTTCAGCATTCTTGCATAGCGCAATATTTTTTAAGGGGAATAATATCGCTCTTTCTAAATCAACCGTTTCAAGATGTCATCATTATGAACTTTATTGACCTTTTAAACTTTCAGCATTCTTGCATAGCGCAATATTTTTTAAGGATCTTATATCTTTGTTGGGGCTTGAATAATTGTTTTATACATGCTTCAACGCCATGGAGAAGTTAAGAGAATATAAAGCTAACACAATCCGCATACGAATTTTAAGATTAAAATCCTTCTTTCAGATGAGATCCTTCATTTTGAATAAACAACTTTATACTTTATATTTGCTTTTTTCCTGCTGAATTTAAATGAATAGAAATATCAAACTTTAATTACATTTTCATTAAATTTTCGTGACAACAATGGGGTTGAAGCACGGTAGCTTTTTCGAAACTAAATAAATAAAGATCTGTTATTTTCTTCCACCAATAGAAACACCAGACATCACCAAGACTGACGTATACAATTCTTCAATTTATCAGTCTTGGTGATGTCTGGAAAATGAGTTTACTTTTAGTCCCATTAATCTAGCCTACGGGTTTAGAAACATTGGAATAGGAACGTAACTCGCCGTTGGCCGTCATAAACGTTGAAGATATCGCACGCACAGAAAAATGGAGCGATAACCTTGTCATCGAACACTTAACATATTATTGCTTTTTGGATACCGTCGGGAAACCAATCTTCGAATAGAAAGCAAACGTCTAACCAATAAAAGCGTGGAGGTCGTCATTGATTATGATATAGATACGAGTATGCACACACAAGTTGCTTTTATAGTCCTTAAGACTACAAAGTTTTGTACTTTGGTTTCTTAAGAAATACAAATTGGAGTCAACACTCATTGATATTCTGAACCGCTCCACAGACAGGAGCGGCGCAGGGTGGGCCGTGGGCCGTGGGCTGCGGGCCGCGGGCCTTCATCAGCGGAGATTTTTATTATCGGGTGCGCTAAATAATCATATCGGGTTATTATTCGGAGCACGCAGGGATTTGGTTTAAATTTTCACCACGGTTTTGGGGCAATCATTTAAGCTTAAATCCCCAAATTTAACATAAACCGAACTGAAGCGTTGGGGAAAATGTTATTTTTTTCCAAAAAATACTCGTGTATGGGACAATTTTTCTCATTCCAATGGTTTATTATGGAAAGTATTATTTTTTATGATAATTTTATTTAATGACTAACGGGACCAGTCTAAAGAGATCCACGTATGAGTATAGATAACACGAAACTGCTTCTTTAAAATGCAAGATCTTTCCACAACAAGGATTGCCATCTTCAAATACGTATGCGAATTTAGTATTTATACATTTTCCATACTTTCTACGGTGTTGAAGCATGAACACTTACTTAGGAAACTAAAAAAAAAACAAAAACTTTTGAAATGTGATGCCATAGAATAATGTCTCAAAATGTTATGAGTTGACTAAGTCCGTAATGATGACTTCTTGAATAAAGATAGAGAAATATTATCAACAGTCAAAAGGAGAAAACAGGACTATTTTAGACATATAATGCGTGATATGAGATCCTTCAAATAATATTGTAGTGGAAAATTAAAGGCAAAAGATAATCGGAGGAAAGCATCTCCTGGTTGAAGAACTTACTGGAGGGGTTTGATTGGGGTCTCCTCTCCGTGGTTGCAGTCCTAAGACTAAATTAGTTTGCAGCAATTTCAACTCTTCTCCTCCATTCCCCCCTGTCCTGTGCGGCTCTTTTTAAATCTGTATATGTTGAGCAGCGCACGTCCACCAACAGGTCCTCCAGGTACTCTCGGCGTGGGCGTCCCCTAGAGTTTGTCCCCTCGGTCATACCCTCCATTATGGCATGCAAGAGGCCCTCTTGTCGTATTATATGACCGATCCATCTTGCACGCCTTTCGGACAGGATCCTGAGCAGGTGCCTTCCTCCTTCGATTCGTTGGAGAACCTCTTCATTTGTGATGCGGTCTCTCCAGGAAATTCCTAATAGTCTTTTATAGGACCACATCTCAAAAGCCTCTAGTCTTCGTCTATCTCTTTCGGATAGGCACCATGTCTCGCAGCCGTACATCAAGATACTCCATACATAGGTCTTGATGAGGAGTATTCTCAGTTTTAGGTCTATATTATTTGATTCTATTATTTTCGACCTTTTATTAAATGCAAGTCTAGCCTGATGTATACGACTGTCGACCTCGCTCTTGGACCGACCGTCCCATGTTATTTTGCTCCCGAGGTAGACAAACTCCTCGGTGTTCTTTAGTGGTTTACCCGACATCACTATTCTCATCTGGTGTTGCGCTCGGCCTACAGTCAGCAGCTTTGTTTTGTCTTTATTTATCTTCATACTGTAGTTATTTTGAAGAATGCTTTCCATAGTTGTCTTAAATCAGAGTTATTACCTCAAAAAACAATAAAACTATAAGGATGGTCAACCTTAGAAGAGAAGAAGATTTTTTTTCCATGTACCCCCGAAAGAAGACGGAAAAATACTCGTGATATATGAAGGGCGGGTCGTTAATCGGAGTCCTTGTAAACAATTTCAGAACTACATGAGCAACTACAAGAACCTCCTGGATTGAAAGATGATTCACAGAATGCCGTTTCATGACCATTTTATTTTTAAATCTATACAATGTATAATAGTTAAATCAAAAAACTCAGTTCGGAAAGTGCATTTAAATTCGGAAAAAATAGGACAATACGCCTACTATTCATTAATGATGTCGTTTCTGGGCCTGAAAGTCGAAGATCTTCTTCACGGAGCAGTTCCAACACAGTTATGGAACTGCTCCCGTGTGGCATGAGTCTTCTTCTGGAAGAACAACCCAATTTCCTCTTCCCCAGATATCACTTGAATTTTCACTGTGCTGATTATTACGCTGACGGATGCTTTCAGCACTCAGGTAGTTCCTCGTCGGGCAGCTGCAACAGCACTATCCAGAAAACAAACACCTTTTGCTGTTATTTTTTGACAGATTTCCAGTCTTTAAAAATAATGGGACGCTAATTCTTAAAACAACAAAGTCAATTTTTTTAATAAAACTAACAAAGTCAACACAAATTATTCTACTTCTTACGGGAAACACTTCAACGGTTTATACTCAAGCAACGATATATTTATCATTCTATATATTTTTTGTTCTTCAATCATCCATATACTCAAATTCCTTCAATAACAATATATACTTTGTACAGAAACCCCATAAAAAATAAAAACCGCAAGTCATAGCTGTATCTTGACATATCTATAACATACATTTTATTACCTTTTTATTATCGTGTCAAACGTTCTTGACAACTACCACTTGGACAGCGCTGAATGTACCACGAATCAAGTACTCTTCGTTTTAAGAGACCGGACTCCTAGGGTACTGCAGCAAGTATCACAAAGACTGTTCCTCATCGCAGATACAGATGATCGATCCATCAAGCAACATTCTCTATTTAGCCATGTTTTTCTTGTTTCTCAAAATTCCTTTTCGGAGTCTATTAAGAGAGTTTCAGGTTCTTCAAGGCAGCTCAGAGTCAGGTGGTAATTTCTCTATAGGCAAAATCCACACGTTGGAGACCGATATTTTTATCCACTGTATTTTACCATATATACCATAAATGAAAACAAAATTGTTTTACAAAATTTAATTTAAAAGTAAACCTCGTAATTTTAAAACCAAATTACTTAAATCACAAAATGAAATATAGTCTTGTGGTTCCGAGTTTCTTAATGTCTTAATTTGACATTTCCCCTTAAATCATTTCACACTTTGCCGCCTATAAAGAATGACTCTCCATCAAGCTTACATTTCTTAAGTAAACCTCGTCAGAGTGTAATAAATTCAGGTGACATTAGCCTTAAACAAAGGAAACGAAATTATTCTACGAACATAACTTTCCAAGCGTCTGAAGTCAAACGGAATAGCTAGCTGGAATCATGCTAACCCTGTATGATATATTATATGTTATGTCGTTAAGTTTTAAGTTTTCGTATCCTAGGGCCTAATTTATTGTCTATTCCAAATACGAATTACTAACCTTAAAAAAGTCTTAATCTGTATTTAGAGTCAAATCGCATACGTCCCAAATCGCATACGTCCCAAAATGTTAAGTGAAGTGACGAAACTACGTGACTCCCTTCTTAAAGGAAGCTACAAAAAAATGTGGATGCAATTTAACTTTAAATACAAATTTCTTCAATTAAAAAATAGGTTAATAGACAATTAAGTAAGAGGTATGTAATATGACTGGATGATAATGAATTGGAGTCATGAATTAAGCTTTTGGAGTCATATAAAAAGAGTTTGGAGTCATATAATAAGGATTAAATTAAAGTAAGTTGGAGTCATATAATAAATATTTTGAGCAAAATAGTCATATACATACACTAAGAGAAGACATATCATTGATAGTGACTAAGGATGAACGTTACCTCAAGGCAAATGTATTAAGTAAGAGCAATCTGGTTTGAGCATGTAGAAAAAAATTAAGAAAGAATAACAAAACAAATATACGGTACAAATGTGAGTTTGGCTGGATCAAGTGAACGCTATTTTGAAGGGTGTGTAAAAAGTAAGAGAAATCGTGGGAGCTGTATGACAGAATAAAGAAGAGATGAAAGATAACATATGTTATGTGTCGCAATAGGAAATTCTTACGCGTTCTCTTCTCAGCCTACTCTGACAGGAAAATACTTTGATGGTATGTACGAGTATGTACTCGTACGTATGTATGTACGTATTGTTGTACGTATGTATCTACGTACGTATGAGTCATATAATAAAAATTATATGACAATAAGTGGAAATTATGTGCTAAGAATTTCGAGTTAAATAATGAAGATTTCGAGTAACATAATAACGATTTTGAGTTATACTCGTATGTCATGTATCTACTGCGAGCGCATGTTAATCTTATCTTCTTATCTCATTCACCCTCAATATATTATGCAAACCAATGTACCACTTATCTAAGAACCTATTATTATTGGCATTATCTGTAACACGGTATAATCACCAAAACCGATGTTATCTTATCCACATCCAAATAAATATTATAAGTTATATTATGCCCTTGTCAAGCTTATCGATACTTACCATGTACTAGATCCTATAAATATTAGCGCTATCACATTAGTGTCAATTTAACTTCAATGCATTATATTTAAGTTATCCTCTCGTCTGCCCAAATCAATAAAGATTAAATATCACTAAATGGGTAAGCTGCGATGGATAAATCACCGATATCGATTTGACCTTAAAGGGCAAACATAACATGCTCGACGAATTCTTTCTTAATCTATTGAAGGGTCGTGGTATAGTTATCTTTGCTTTAAATAGGACGTCATATCTGAGGCAGCATCACTATTCTTAAAGCCGCTAAGATATTAACATCATCCTTATTATAATACTGATAATATTATACATCAATGTAATTCAACCTTCATACAAATAAAACTACACGTTGAAATTCTAAAAGTGTTTTCGTTGCAAAAGGTCATAACACGTATATAAGGATTTAGGACAATGTTTTGGAGACAAAAATTAAGGATTTGAAATTATATGACAATGATTTCGAGTAATATAATAAGGATTGAATGACAATGAGCTGGAGTTATGAACAAAGAATTTGGAGTCATATAATAAAAAATTGGGGTCATATAATAAGAATTTAATGATAATGAGTGTCATATACTCGTACATAGAATTTTGAGTCATATTAAAAAGATTTGGAGTCATGTAATAAGATAAGGTTTAGTTAAAATTGAGTTAGAGTTATATGCTAAGGATTTGGAGTAACATAATTAAGATTTGGAATCATTTAGTGAAGAATTGGAGTCATATAAAAAAGATTAAATGACAATGAGTTTGAGTTTTATCATAAGGATTTGGAGTCATATAATAAAGTTTGAATAGTAATGAGTTGGAGTTAGATACTACGGATTTGGAGTCATATAATAAGGTTTGAATAGTAATGAGTTGGAGTTAGATACTACGGATTTGGAGTCATATAATAAGGTTTGAATAGTAATGAGTTGGAGTTAGATACTACGGATTTGGAGTCATATAATAAGGTTTGAATAGTAATGAGTTGGAGTTAGATACTACGGATTTGGAGTCATATAATAAGGTTTGAATAGTAATGAGTTGGAGTTAGATACTACGGATTTGGAGTCATATAATAAGGTTTGAATAGTAATGAGTTGGAGTTAGATACTACGGATTTGGAGTCATATAATAAGGTTTGAATAGTAATGAGTTGCAGTTAGATACTACGGATTTAGAGTTACGTATTTAAGATTAGAGCCGTTGCGAATGAAGAAATATTAACATTATTTCGGGCATTTAGAAACGTTACCGAAATTTACGAAGTGCTAAAGATAATGATGAAGAGTTTTTAGTTCCAGCATGTTCATACGGTACCCTTATTGCTTTTTAGGGTTTAAAAAAAAAATAATAAATTTTAGAATTATTTCAACTTAAAAAAACACTGCCTTTCCGTGGAGATCATTAACTTGAAAAAACCTTTTTTGAACTTAAGAAACATTTTGAAGACCTATTTGACATGTTCCGTGGCTGGGATCGTAAAATTCAGTCTTCTACCTAAGGGTTTCGGATTCGATAACCGGTGGCACCCTAAAAAAATAATAAACGATCATTATCTGATAAAAGAGATGGTTTGTTAACAATACTCGCTAATCATTTGTGTGTTATTGCCTGTTAATGTGCGTTAATACTTTTAACACGTACGATGGCGAACTGAGAATTTTTTTACCTACTCCTGTGGTTTTTAACCCGATGGTTCGATTAATAACAATAGGATAATTTATATAACGCCATATAAAATGCAAACTCTCCTCTCGGAACTCGAACCCACTGTTATTAATAGATAAAAATATTATGAAATAAATAAATATAAGTTGAGAGTAACGATACGAAGGAAATGGATGTGGCCATTAAATTATGTACTTCCCCGCATCTGCATATATTAAAAAAAAACTATTTGGTAAGAAAACCGCTGAAAAATTATCGAGGGAAGACAAACTACGAAGTAACCTTTATAGATCTTCCGATATGTGGTGTAACACATTCGGCTTTATGTTTAGTGAAATGTAGTGTTCATATGACATAAATTTTAATAAGACCTTCCAAAAAGGGTTGTTTTTACATGATTCCTAAAGCTGCACATGTCACCCACTTCTCAAACACTAAGAGGTAGAGCATTCCATGTCACGGGACCATCAACGGCAAAATATCTTATCCTAATGGATCGATTTTGAACAATTAATTAACGTCAAAATTTTTCTTCTGTCCAAAGGAACATCTCTCGAACACAGATTCAAAAGATAACATGAATACATCCCATTAAGAAACTTACTCGTAAATACAGTGAGACAAAGTTTGAAATTAATCCGCTGGCTATACTTGACCTAGTGTCGACTATTTAGAACCGGATTTATATGCCAATGTGTATGACTATCACATATCAGCCTTGCAGCTGCATCTGGAACAGAGGAGTCTAGAAATTTGCGAATCAGACAAACCACAATAATTCAGACGCGACACAACAAATAAATTAACGTTCTTATTTCCTGTTGAATATAGGAGCCCGAAGACATCGTATTTGTATATCAAAAGACAGTTTACTAACGAGAAAAACACAAAGTAATTTGATGCTTTCTTTTACTGGAGCTGAAAACAATTGTATCTCCAGGTCACGCTCTTCAACATATACTTATTATGATTTCATACATGTTGAGGAGTAAAATGTGAATGAATGAATGTCATGCAAACATTCCACGGGACATCTATTCCATGTTATGTTATATAGCAAGGCAAGCCATTCAAGAGAATAACTTTTCCTTTCCCCTTAGCAAAATATTAAATTCGACAGAAGGCAAACGCAAACAGAAATGGGAATTTCTTAGGATATTTTATTGCTCAACAATTTTCTCCTTCAAACAAAATTTGTATTTATTCTAAATTAATAAAATTGGGGTGGTTTTTTTTTTTTTTAAATTTAATTTTCCACCAATAAATCCGCCCAGAATATTAATGTCATCAATACTGTGAACGATTTTTTTTTTCATTTTGCGATTTTTATAAAAGAAATTTCATATTCGCCTCCCCCTCGTCAATTAACTGAATTCTTAGAAAGGTTCTGTGGACTTGGTGGAAATAAATTTGAGTAAAAGTTCAAACGGAACAATAAAAAGATTTTGTTCACAATAAAACTGATAAAAAAAATTAAACATTCAATATCTTCTAGTTTAATTAACAAAAAAAACATTTTCTCCTTAAGGATAAAAGTAAAATTTTATAAAAGTGTTAACTTTGACAACCTCCGTGGCCTAGTTAATAAAACACTTGACTTCTAGCCGGGGTTCTGGATTTGATTCCCGATGGTAGCCAAATAAAATAAAGGGTGTCAGTCTGGAAAAGAGTTTGTCTGATAAAAGTATCTTCACGCGCTAGATTTGACACTTGTTGGATGGTTTAATACCTCTTGACATGCGGGGTAGTATCAACCCATACACTGACGAACAACGTGCCTACCCCAATGGTGTAATACCTCTTGACATGCGGGGTAGTATCAACCCATACACGGACGAACGACGTGCCTACCCCAGTGGTCTGATACCTCTTGACATGCGGGGTAGTATCAACCCATACACTGACGAACGACGTGCCTACCCCAATGGTGTAATACCTCTTGACATGCGGGGTAGTATCAACCCATACACGGATGAACGACGTGCCTACCCCAGTGGGTTGATACCTCTTGACATGCGGGGTAGTATCAACCCATACACTGACGAACGACGTGCCTACCCCAGTGGTTTGATACCTCTTGACATGCGGGGTAGTATCAACCCATACACTGACGAACGACGTGCCTATCCCAATGGTGTAATACCTCTTGACATGCGGGGTAGTATCAACCCATACACGGACGAACGACGTGCCTACCCCAGTGGGTTGATACCTCTTGACATGCGGTGTAGTATCAACCCATACACTGACGAACGACGTGCCTACCCCAGTGGTTTTAAACATAATAGGTCAATTATGGAGGCTGAAAATAATGATCTCTTCTGGTCACGCTTTTCAATATCTTCGAAAAAGCAGTTCGGATATTTTCTATCGAGATAAGCATGTGATATTTGGAATAGTTAAATAAGTATTAATGACAATCGCCTGAACCGTAGGTAAGCATGGATGTTTATAACAAGACGTCGGACGTTCATTTCCAGTAGTTCCCACGTTGATTATAATATAATACTTGCAATTTTTTTAAATCTGAATTAATGATTACCCTTATGTGTTATTCTTCTAATTACTTATGCTCTTTATATAATAGAACAATAGTGATCATTAGAGTTGATCTTGTGAGCAAATTGCTCGCAGGTCAGAAAGAATAACACGCCTCCATTTCTCATAGTTAGCAGATTTTTTTAATATACTCTTGGACTTAGTTCTTTTTTGCACTCCTTCCAAAGGTCTGTCCATCACGTTGCAGATCTGCCTCGTGATCGGGACCTTTATATATTTTTCTTGTATTATCAGTCTCTCAATTGTTATTGGTAATATATGAACAAATAAGTTAAAGATTCGCAGATGTCAGTCGATCGATGATCTTCCAAAACCATATTCTGGATTTTCGCTATGATTTCTGGTGTTGATGCACTTTTTGGACGTCCTGAGCGTGGATCGTCTTCAACGCTTGTACGGCCACGCTTAAACTCCAAAACCCATCGGTGAACGGTTGGAAATGAAGGAGAAGACTCCTTTAATACTTTCACCATCTTTGCATGGATCGCAGTAGCCGATAAACCTTCCAAAACAAAGAATTTAATCACTGCACGATATTCGGATTTTTCCATTGTTAAAAAATACACTGACACGTCAACTTCAAATGGCTTGTAAACAAAGAATGAATTGACAGATCGAAATGAAATTTTGAGTACGTTCTTATGAAAGATGAAATATTAAAATGGTGTAGAAATGTTGGTTTTTCTACTGCTCCATAGATGTCGCTTTCAAAACTTTTTGACTAACCTATTATTAAGTTTTCAATTTGAAGTTCTTCCAGAATTTATGAATTTATCCAGCGTCCTTGGTACACGCAACATTCGTCGCCCGCCCAACATTTTCAAGATGTCTATGATATGTTCTTGCATTTATTTTCTTTCATTGTCCATATTTCGGCACAATACAGATATTATTGGGAAAATCAATGTTCTTACAAGTTAAACTTTGGTAGATTTACTAATGTCCCTGTCTCCCCACATGTTTTTCCTATTATCCATACTAAACCTTACTTAACGCTTTAAATCTACCCAATATTATTCCTGGGAGAATAATAAGGTTTGCCGATATAACGAAATGACGATAAAAATCCCTTTACTTTTTTTATATTTAAAAAAGCACCCTTTAGTGATAGGATTTATACAAAATTTCTACAATAAACGAACCCGTGGCCTAGTTAGTAAGAAACTTGTTTCCAACCCGAGGTTGCGGGTTTGATTCTAATTGGTACCCATTAAAAAACTTTCATTTGAGGTATTCAATATGAAAAATGAAAGAGTTATACAATTTAAAAAAAAAACAATGTTTTTGAAAGTATAGCACATTTTTTCTTTTTTATAAATTAACATTAATTTATAACTAGGTATACCATAAAACTGGGCAACATGTCTTTTCAAAGGCAATTTAACCTTCGGGAAGTAGTATAGAAGGTAGAAGAAGTTTGGGAAGACCTAAAAACTGCAAGATTCGGTGACTTTGTGTGGGATGCCTCTGAGGACTCGGGACCGTGGATGGTGGATGGTGGAGAGCCGCCTGTTCTCGGCCTGATGGCGTCTCATCGGCCAGACATGTGAGAAACAGTCAGCATCCCCAGGTGACTCAGCAGGATCCACATGTTTGTGACGTCTGCGGGAGGGAGTGCGTATCTAGGCTAGGATCGGGAGGAAGGAGAGGATTACGTGGAAGAGCAACTCAAGCTTGACGTTGGAATGGCGAGGGAATCCTCGACTACGAGGTCCAGCAACGACGAGAGGACCTCGGTTCATATTATGAGCCAGTCAAGGGACGAGAATCTCACTGAATGCGTATCATAAATCTATCATTTCAACTTAACTGCTAATGCGTTGTGATATGAAAAAATTCACTTAGGTATGAGCACTTTTCAATTTTGAAATTGGAAATAATTGAAAATTGAGTGCATGCAAGGAGCTATGGAGCTATGGAAATATGGGTGGGTTCAAAGCGTTCCGAAATGGTAACGCTCTTAATTCTTTTCGCGATTCCTTTTCTCTCAAATCTATATATCAGTATGCAGACATTTCAAAGAAAAAATCAAAAGGTACGCCACCGTCCGTTTGAGAAAATATAATTATAAAACCAAATGTCCACGACATAAACAGAACCAGTCTTACACTAATTGGAACACTCGGCAAGGCGCACTCCCTTCCATCCAATTCTTTCATATTTCTTAACCCCCCCCCCCCCTCCCCCCCTTTCGGTTTTTTATCTCCCTCCTTTGGCTTCTTCCTCTTTGAGCTCGGTTAGAGGTGAATCCAAATTAATTTAAGGGAAGCCTTGATTAAATCATTTGCGTAATTTTAATTTCATCAAATAATCACAGAAAAAGAATAAATTACTTTCTTTTTAATGACTTCCGGTTTTTTGTAATTAATGAACATTAAATAATTTTGCTCTACCCTCCAGCTTTATTTTTTTATGTTAATCATTAATGGTGTTTATGATTTATATTTTTATTAAATTTTTTATAACTTTTTTCTGTTAAAAATGTTTAAGACCTAATGCAGCCTTTTACATTTCGACGCTCTTTTTAAATGTAAGAATAATACTTATAACCTAATTATTTATGTATTTATGGATCCCTTTTTCCATAAAACCTCATTTCTAACGAGATTATTGGCCTGGTTTTATCTTGAAATGTTTTTTCAATCCTCCGGTCCTTAGATTATGATTTAAATTGCATATACAATAGTTATATTTTATTGGTTTTTTTTAGTGGACTCCGTACAAATATATATTTTAAAAACCTTTTTGCTGGCCAGAACACACATTCTTCCCCCGTTTCTTAATTCCGTATTGTGTCATAAATTGTTGCCCTATGTATTATTCTAAGTGCACGTATTTTTACAGCATTAATTCGGCTCCTCTCACTATTTTCACGTCCACGTTTCACTCCTAGACATCATAATTGGTACTAATTACTGTTGTAGACTATCCTCTGAGCTGATTTTGATACCGTCCGGTTCAAATATAGACGAGTATGCACGGTCTGTCCAATTGGAAAGATGACTGATTTTATTTTCGCGTAACCACCACGCCATCTGTCGATGAATAAATGAACTAAAACGACATATTTCGACTCTCTCCCATAAAAGTTTCAAAGCGCTGGCATTCCGGGTTTATTCGTAATGACGTAACAATTAACAGTACCTTCTGAGTATCTATTAAATTTTGTTTTAAATTGAGTAAAAGTGCTACAGAAACTTTGGAAATGATTCATACTGTTTATGGTAGTGAAGCAATGAGTTGTAAGAACGTTTTTAAGTGGTATGCAAGATTTTGTGATGGTAGAGAGAGGATTGAAGATGATCAACGGCCTGATTGACAGTTCAAATTAAATTAAATGTTCAAAAAGTGGCTAAAATTCTTCGAAACGATCATTGTGTGTCAACGAGGCTATCGAAGAGCTCACTGGAATTCCTTAATTTACTGCCCATCTCATGTTAACGGAAAATTTGGCAAACGCAGGGCCACACTGACCGACGAGAAAGACACAAAAGTTTGCATAGTGGCGCACTGCCGAGACATGTAAAGAGCGGCTGATATGGATCCAGACTTCATGGCATTGTAACAGGTAATGAAATATGGAGATTTCAGTATGAGCCACTTACAAAGTGCCAAAGCTCGGAATGGAAGGATCCACAATCTCAGAAACCGAAAAAAGTGAGCATGCAGAAAAGCCGAATCAAGACTCTGCTCACCGTTTTCTATGATTCCAAAGGAATTGTCCAAAAGAAATTCACGCCAGAAGGTCAAATGGTGAACGCCGATGTGTATTTAGGTGTTTTGAATTGTTTATGGGCCAGGATTCTTCGAGTTCGAACCGAATACCGGGAACAAGGAGCATGGTTTTTCTTGCACGACAATGCACCGATGCACAAATGCAAGATTATACGCAATTTTTTGGGCAAAAAAGCATCGATTACCCTCCATATTCACCTGATTTGGCTCCAAGCAACTTCTGGTTATTCCCGAAACAAAATTGGCGATGAAAGGAAAGCGTTTTGACACGATTTCAGACATCCAGAAGGCTTCAACCGCGATTTTGGAGGTAATTCCGAAGAACGAGTTTCAGGAGTGCCTTAGAAAATTTTACAACCGCTTTAAGTATTGTATTGACGCACAAGGCCGGTTTTTTTGTATAAAGGTAATGTAAACTTAAAATAAACAATGTCTTTTATTTAATTTCCCGTCAGTCAGATTTGACAGACAGTATACTCGTATAATATTTAAGTATCCCATTGACTTTGTTTTCTATCGCTACACGCCGTTCAATATCCCTTGTAACTGTTCCATCATCTGCGAAAATACTATGTACGAGTAAATATCACAAATCTTATCTTTCGTTACTCTCCCATCGCTTTTATTTTTTCTTTTAAACTTAAATATCCCAAAGAATGCAAGAAAGATTCACACATGAATACACAAAAATCAAGAAAAGTGACATTTATTAAGTTAATACGAGAACTATTTGGCTTTTAAATTAATAGTCTTATTTTTGCTAGTGACAATATTTTATTATTTTGATTTGTTTCTAATATAAGATCGAGAGTAATTGTTTTGCTTCTACTATAAGATTGCTTTGCTTCTACTATAAGATCGACAGCAGTAACGTTCGCTTTCGAGGGTAATTGTTTTGCTTATATTATAAGATCGACAGCAGTTACGTTCACTTTCGAGAGTAATTGTGAATAGGGACAGAAAATTTTAAATTATGTATTTTTTTCACCGTATAACTCTTCAAAATATGTTTTATATTAGTTATCATTAACAACTTACATATATTTATAAAAAAATAACTAATACCTTTTTTACAAGTAATAATACAATATATTTTCAAGCTAGAATAGAAATGTGTAAAAGATTACCTATTGTACGAGTACATAGCATTCAATGCCTCTATTTACGCGTTGTTGTTTTTTTTTCTGGAATAATTGACAAAGCGTACATGGAGGGATTACTGTATTCTAATTGTGGGTGATTTCAGCTTCGCTAATACGGATACGGACACGGACACGGACACGGACACGGACACGGACACGGACACGGACACGGACACGGACACGATCTAGATGCATCTAGTTCAAGTTCAGAAGGGGAATGAGAATATAACAACGCTACAGAAGAAGCTTTAAACTCTAGTTTCCAACAGTTCATGACATTCAACTACTATACTCTTTGATTAACAATGATACAGAAGACGGGAGATTTAACAATGGTACAATGCTATACGAATCTACCAGGTAACCATATAAGCATTTATATATTTTTACAGTTACAATGATAAAATAATAACGACAAAAAGGCAGAAAGATTTATTAATCGACGAGTTACAATAGAAAGTAGAATCAATGGAGCAATGGAGCACTGAACTTTACCAAACAAAACAATAACACTTTTTTCCTAAATCACGGATCACAACAATGTACTATTACTAACATTGATGTATGGGAGTGAAACGTGAACATGGGATAATAATGAAGAAGCCAAGTAAGTGCTCTAAAAATACGATCGCCGAATGTTGATGTATGACAGATTGAGAAATGCAATCATTAAGAGTGAACATGACCCAGAAAAAGTGAGGTGGTTAGGACATGTTCAACGAATTGGTGACAGAAGACTCACTAAAAAAAATACTAAAATGACGATGACAAAAAATACACTTGGACTTAACATGCTTTTAAAGGTAAGGAGTAACATAAACAGATTGAGAAAGAAGCTTGAGAAGATACGAGTATGTTAAGTGGATGTGGAACAGGCGAAGGAATTATGTCATGTCGTGATAGGAAACTCTGTACCCACTACCTTCCTGTTCCTCGAGTAAACTTTTAAAAACTGGAATCTTAAAAAAGTGGTCATAATTACAGTTAATGAAGAAAAAAATAATATGAATTTTTAAATAGTTCAGGGTTTTTCGCATAATGACGCTGATCTAAACGAAAATGAAGGAAAAATTGACAGGGGAAAAAATGTTATATTTATTTTTTTATTTTATTTACACATGACAAGAAATATACACAATTTGCGAAAAAACAGGTAATTTAATTTGGACACGTTCATGGTTGTTGACCTTAAAAATCGTATGCGATTGGCCTGATTCATTCTTGCTGCAAAATATTTTAGGGATACCTTTACTATCCCCTTTTTTTGTGCAAATAATAAATAAAATGATCAGCTCAAATTATTAATACTCGATTGTTTCAAATTTCAGAATATTCAGAGAATCAAATAATGATTACAAAGAAAGAATCTGATAACAATTTCGATTATTTTTAATGAGGTACCCATTTGGTCGGGTTAGTAAATTATTCAAAATATTATCTCTCCGTGGTTGCAGTCCTAAGACTGGTTTGCAGCAATTTCAACTCTTGTCCTCCATTCCCCCCCTGTCCTGTGCGGCTCTTTTTAAATCTGTATATGTTGAGCAGCGCACGTCCACCAACAGGTCCTCCAGGTACTCTCGGCGTGGGCGTCCCCTAGAGTTTGTCCCCTCGGTCATACCCTCCATTATGGCATGCAAGAGGCCCTCTTGATTATATGACCGATCCATCTTGCACGCCTTTCGGACAGGATCCTGAGCAGGTGCCTTCCTCCTTCGACTCGTTGGAGAACCTCTTCATTTGTGATGCGGTGTCTCCAGGAAATTCCTAATAGTCTTCTATAGGACCACATCTCAAAAGTCTCTAGTCTTCGTCTATCTCTTTCGGATAGGCACCATGTCTCGCAGCCGTACATCAAGATACTCCATACATAGGTCTTGATGAGGAGTATTCTCAGTTTTAGGTCTATATTATTTGATTCTCAAAATATTGCATTATATAAAAATGTGTTAAAAACGTTTTTTCAAAAAACATAACATTTTATTGAATAATTTGGACTCACAAATTTAATGGAACTTGGTTTGTTGACTTTCATTTGTCGTGTCCCTAGTAAACTAGGCTGTTGCCTGTATCTCACTGAGGACATGATAGGGAAAAATTCCTCGTTCTCATTTGCGTCCTTATTTTACACATCTTCATTTGAGGCACTTCATTTGAGTGCACTGTGGAACGAACTTTCGAGTGCTATCAAATATGCACAATCTTAATTCAAGCCCTAGAGAAAATTCAAAAAATATTATGTTACTCATAAAATATTCTTTCATCTTATTTTTCTTTTGTTTCCCTGTCGGGGTGAGCAGATAGGGGAAAGCGCCAGAATATTCTATCTTGACACACATCTTTGGCCTATTTTACACTCATACACCTTCTCATGCAGCTCCGTATGGTACCCCACAATATACAACATTGTCTTCAGCCCCATTAATCGAGTCTTTGTATTTTTGAACCACGTGAATAAGCACGGAACGCGCATTTCGCTATCGCACCTTTAAGCAAAACTGTCACTCGTGAAGAGATAAAAAACACTCGTACACATGTTACTATTTAACCAAACTGGGGAACTTGTAATTATTTTTTTAAATATTATCGGGAATCGGGAATCGAGTCCAGAACATCCTAAGATAGTGGAAGTCAAACGTCAGTCAAGTGTAAAACTTACAGCTCTGGGTCTTCTGGACCCTGGTTTGTTGTGTGCGGTAGTACGTGTCTACTTTATTTTGATAGCGTATGATATTGTATGAATCGTGTGTGTTTTGATAGCGTATGATATTGTATGAATCGTGTGTGTTTTGATAGCGTATGATATTGTATGAATCGTGTGTGTTTTGATAGCGTATGATATTGTATGAATCGTGTGTGTTTTGATAGCGTATGATATTGTATGAATCGTGTGTGTTTTGATATTTTTGTTTATTCTGTTTTATTTACTCTCACTCTGATTATATAATAATTGTCGCCTGTCGAAATCGTTACTTATCATTCTTAAATTAACGAGATTTTAGGTCAAATGTTCAACAAACGCACCTCACTAACCAAGTTTTTCCTTCGGTATATTTAAAGTAATATAAAAATTCTTTATTTTCAGCGAAATTCCAATCTTGACAAACGAAACAAAGGCCGTACTGTCAAATGTCACGAGCAGTTATCAAAAGAATGAAAACTTCTTTCCGAAAATATTCAGGCCGCAACTTACGAGTAACTCTACGAGTACATCGCCCGAGGAAAGTACTCGTAAGTACGACTATTGAGTTAAATAGAGTACGGGTATTTCAATTTGAGATCAAGTTCTGAAAATCTTTTGCAAAGGTAATGTTTTTACTTAAGGCCTCCTTAACAGATAATAACCGTAACCACGTGTCAATAAACCTGCCGATAAAGTATTATACAAAACAATTCGTGATGAAAATACTCGTAGCTTCGCATGATGAAGTATCAATCTCTAAATTATTCAGTCTAAGAGTAGAGCATTGTGGAATATTTACACAAAGGCTAGATCAATGGGTCTCATGAAAGCATTTGTTAAACATTTACACAAAAAGTAGATCAATGGGTCTCATGAAAGCATTTGTAAAAACATTTAAACAAAAAGAAGATCAATTGGTCTCATGAAAGCATTTGTAAAAATATTTACACAAAAAGTAGATCAATGAACATAATGAAAGCATTTGTAAAAACATTTACACAAAGAGAAGATCAATTGGTCTCATGAAAGCGTTTGTAAAAATGTTTACACAAAGAGAAGATCAATTGGTCTCATGAAAGCATTTGTAAAAATATTTACACAAAGAGTAGATCAATGAGTCTCATGAAAGCATTTGTAAAAACATTTACACAAAGAGAAGATCAATTGGTCTCATGAAAGCATTTGTAAAAATGTTTACACAAAGAGAAGATCAATTGGTCTCATGAAAGCATTTGTAAAAATATTTACACAAAGAGTAGATCAATGAGTCTCATGAAAGCATTTGTAAAAACATTTACACAAAGAGAAGATCAATTAGTCTCATGAAAGCATTTGTAAAAATATTTACACAAAGAGTAGATCAATGAGTCTCATGAAAGCATTTGTAAAAACATTTACACAAAGAGAAGATCAATTGGTCTCTTGAAAGCATTTGTAAGAATATTTACACAAAGAGATCAATGAGTCTCATGAAAGCATTTGTAAAAACATTTACACAAAGAGATCAATGAGTCTCATGAAAGCATTTGTAAAAACATTTACACAAAGAGTAAATCAATGGGTCTCATGAAAGCATTTGTAAAAACAAAGAACAAAGATGTACCTGAATTTCAGAAATGTCTTATGAACCAGAGTTAATCCAGATTTTTATATTCAGCACCCTTAAATCTATCAAGTTAAGAAACTTTAGTTTAAAAGTAATAAAAAGTTTAGTTTCAAATCAAAGGAGGCAAAAATGTCCCACCTAATGAAGAAATTTCTTTCAAATGAATACTGCTTATGAGGTGCATGGCTGCGCGGCGAAGCACTGGACTTCCTTTCGGAAGGTCGTCGGTCCGAACTCCGCAATGTGGTACTCTTCCATCGAACGATACAGGCACTTTTTCCGCATAGTGTTCGAAGGCTTAAGGATACCTATGACTTCGGTCATATCTGTTTTTTTTAAACTGACACCGTAGCAATGTAACGTACATCAGACTAAAACATTGCGCGCGTAACAAACTTAGTAAAGTCCACCTGATGAAAGCATCGTGGAAGGAAGAATGAATGCTAAGAACAAATATTTCAAAAATTAACTATTTTGAATTTTATATTAGAGAGAAGCCGTCGTTGCGATTTCCAAGCAACCTGTTGACTCTATTATTCACCATGAAGATGAAGAAGGCAAACCACTAGCTCTTCTTCATTTTTTAGATGGTGACCTCACAAACATCAGCACTTTCAGTTCGTGTCGTTCCAAATCAGCCCTCCTACTATATAGTCGTTGTCACTCTTCTAATGTGCCTATTGTTTTCCACTACCTCCTTCAAATCATCTTCCCATTTTTTAGATGGTGACCTCACAAACATCAGCACTTTCAGTTCGTGTCGTTCCACATCAGCCCTCCTACTATATAGTCGTTGTCACTCTTCTAATGTGCCTATTGTTTTCCACTACCTCCTTCAAATCATCTTCCCATTTTTTAGATGGTGACCTCACAAACATCAGCACTTTCAGTTCGTGTCGTTCCACATCAGCCCTCCTACTATATAGTCGTTGTCACTCTTCTAATGTGCCTATTGTTTTCCACTACCTCCTTCAAATCACCTTCCCATTTTTTAGATGGTGACCTCACAAACATCAGCACTTTCAGTTCGTGTCGTTCCACATCAGCCCTCCTACTATATAGTCGTTGTCACTCTTCTAATATGCCCATTGTTTTCCACTACCTCCTTCAAATGACCTTCTCATTTTATCAGTGGTCTTCCAGATGAATGTTCTGCAATATAATTATAATAATAATAATTAAAAGACAACTTATATAGAGCCGTTTAGAAAACAAAATATCCTCAAGACCACTCCGTCTCAGGATTCGAACCCATTATTATTGATAGTTCAAAAATATTACAAAACAAACAAACACATACGAGTATATATAGTACATATATCATACACACATAAACTGAGTGTTAGGATAGGAAGGTAGTGGCTGCGGCCATTAGATTAAATACTTCTCCGCATCTGTATTTGTTCAAAAAAACATATTTGATAAGAAAACCGTAGAAAACTTACCGCAGGAAGACGAAACTACAAAGAAACCTTTGTAGATCTTCCAATGTGTGATAGTAATAGAATCGGCTTTAGTTTTAGTATAGTTTATTATTCATGTACCATCATGATGTTTTTATCTCCCAAAAAGGGTTGTCTTTAATTGCTTCCTAAAACTGTACACGCCACCCATATCTCTAAGACTAAGAGGTAGACTATTCCACGTCACAGTACCAGCAACGGTACAAGCTCTTTTATAATACCCCGCTC
This sequence comes from Odontocerum albicorne, assembly GCA_949825065.1. Taxonomy (NCBI): domain Eukaryota; kingdom Metazoa; phylum Arthropoda; class Insecta; order Trichoptera; family Odontoceridae; genus Odontocerum; species Odontocerum albicorne. The sequence goes on along the minus strand of OX463851.1, from coordinate 1,041,444 downwards.
TTTTGGATCGATTTGGAACAACACATTTATTAGATGAAGAAAAAATCGACCTTAAAGTCCCAATTCTGTCCGAAGTAACATACTCGTATCTAAACACAGATTCGAAAGGTACGAGTACAATGGAGAAATACTCGTACCTTTAAGAGACTTGAATACAATGAGATAAAGCTAGATATCAATCTATTCGGGACACTTAAGACCATGGGTGGCCAACCTTTTCAGCAGCCGGGCCATATTTTAGAAATGAGATTTCCTACCGGGCCATACAACAAAATTCAGCCATCTTACTTCTGCATAAAATGTAACGTCATTATACTCTGAATCCAAAGACTTGAGAAACTCTTGGAACTGACGGTGATTCAACCCCTTCGACTTAATAAAGTTCACTGTTTTGATGACAACCTTCATGACATGATCAATTTTAAGAGACTTGGAACATAAATTCTCCTGATGAATAATGCAATGAAAATTTAGCATCGAAGTATTACCAACTTTTCAGGCCTCATTTTCAATCAATTTTACTAGACCTTCGTGTTTCCCAACCATTGCTGGAGCACCGTCTGTTGTTAAGCCCGGTAGGTTGTTGATTTGTAACAAAAAGCGATTAAATGTCGATGTAACAGCTCCTAACAAGTCTCGTGAGCAAGTAGTGTCCTTAAGTGGATACAGTGCCGCTAATTCTTCTATTTTGTTAAAATGGACATCAACGCCCCTGATAAAAATCGCCACTTGGGCGGTATCTGTTAGGTATGTGCTTTCATCCAATGCTAGAGCAAAAAATATGAACTTGGATGCTCGATTTTTCAAATTATCTTCAATATGTTTTCCAATGTCGTCCACACGCCTCGTAGTTTGACGAGACAGGCTTATTTTTGAGAAATATCTTTTCTTTTCTGGGCACAGAATTTCAACGACACTCCTTAACCATTTCAACATTCCTTAACCATTTCACTATCTGAATATGGCTTCAATTTTTTTGCTAGTATCATGGCTACTGCATAACTAGCTTTTACATAGCATGCTGACTCTTGAGCCGCTCTAGTAAATATCCGACGTTGTGCAGAAAGTTTTCTTTTTAATTCATTTACTTGGTCTTGTCAAAATTGCCCTTCGTACTTATCAAACTTATTTGCATGTTTAGCCTCGTAATGCCGTTTAATGTTATACTATTTCAAGACAGAAACATAATTATTGCATATCAAGCAAATGGCTTTGTTTTATTGTAAATTCCACGAAAAAGTAGTTTATTGTCCATCTGTCTTGAAAACTTCTCAGTTCTTCTGTGACTCTTCTCTTCTTTGGTCCAACGTCTTTACTACTTGACGCCATTGTGGGTCTTTCATATATGGGATATGATACGAACTACGCACGATATAATGTTCTTTTGGTGGTTTTATGTACACTAAAAGAAAAAAATGTGTGCATATGCTCCGCGGGCCACACGTAGACACCCAGCGGGCCGCGGGTTGGCCACCCTTGCTTTAGACAGTGTAGCTTTTTTTAGAAGCGGACTAATGTGACAATATTTATGACTACCATATATCAGTCTAGCAGCTGCATTGAAAACAGAAAATCATCATTATTTTCCCTACGCGTCATTTACATTTTCATTAATTTCCCAGACAGAATCATTAATTGTAAATTATGCCAGCTCTTTCCAGTAAGAGACATTTGCATCAATCATGTCCCAAGTCCCGAGCATGTAGTCCTGATGTTCGGACAAATCAGCGTGTATTTTGAGTATTGTACAGTTCCACAATTACATTCAATGGTACTTTCATTCTATCAGTTCCCAAGTCCCGAGCATGTAGTCCTGATGTTCGGACAAATCAGCGTGTATTTTGAGTATTGTACAGTTCCACAATTACATTCAATGGTACTTTCATTCTACCAGGTCCCAAGTCCCGAGCATGTAGTCCTGATGTTCGGACAAATCAGCGTGTATTTTGAGTATTGTACAGTTCCACAATTACATTCAATGGTACTTTCATTCTATCAGGTCCCAAGTCCCGAGCATGTAGTCCTGATGTTCGGACAAATCCGCGTGTATTTTGAGTATTGTACAGTTCCACAATTACATTCAATGGTACTTTCATTCTATCAGCTCCCAAGTCCCGAGCATGTAGTCCTGATGTTCGGACAAATCAGCGTGTATTTTGAGTATTGTACAGTTCCACAATTACATTCAATGGTACTTTCATTCTATCAGGTCCCAAGTCCCGAGCATGTAGTCCTGATGATCGGACAAATCAGCGTGTATTTTGAGTATTGTACAGTTCCACAATTACATTCAATGGTACTTTCATTCTATCAGGTCCCAAGTCCCGAGCATGTAGTCCTGATGTTCAGACAAATCAGCGTGTATTTTGAGTATTGTACAGTTCCACAATTACATTCAATGGTACTTTTATTCTATCAGGTCCCAAGTCTCGAGCATGTAGTCCTGATGTTCGGACAAATCAGCGTGTATTTTGAGTATTGTACAGTTCCACAATTACATTCAATGGTACTTTCATTCTAATTTTTTTATTTAGTTCTTCGTCACCTGACAAAAAAGACAAGTATTAGAAACCGGGTGTTTACTCCGTAAATAAAAAAGCGGTGAATATAAATGAAAATGGTGCATAATTCATTTAAAAAAAATTAAAAATAATGTTTAGTTTATATTCTTATGTGGAGACCACAAAGGGAAAGCCGAAATGTTTAGATAAAAATAAGAAAGAATTGACGAGTAATTAATATGAGTATTTAATAATGAGAAACAAGTGGAAAACGAGCTGGCAACTAAATAATACGAGTACTTATTTTAAATAATGGAAAAATTGTTTATAATAATGAACTACATTAAAACTTTATAAATAATTTATTCTAATAAAATTGTAAAACTTTCACTCGGTCGTTTTTTTACTCACAATCTAAAAGATATTTAAGAAAATTTTTTTTTAGTTCAGTTATACCATGGCTTAGCATTAACAAATGGTCCATCCCGGCGATGGCGGGTTCGATTCTCGTTGGTATATTTTTAAAACGGTTCCATTCTGGTTTTGACTACGGCCCCTGTCATCAACATAATTTGTTATATATTAATTCGTCTTTTGTTAAGTTTAGATATTGATGTCATTTGGATTATTTGAGGACAAGAGATATGCAATATTGAGGGGGGGGGGTACAGTAAGTAATTTCAATAAGGAGATTGTATGTTATATGCAGCTCGAAGAGGTGTGCTTCACACAGTTAAAAAATCTGATTGACTAGATGAAATGCCGCGTATACAATAAAAGTGTTATAAAAAAAAACTTCTGAGTGTTTAGAAGAAACTACTGGATATACTCGTACAATAAAAATGGAATGAAAAAAGCTTATGAGTGGTAAGCAAAAATTACCACATATACAATTAAAGTGTAAAAAAAAACTTCTGAGTGGCTAGAAGAAACTACCGCATATACAATAAAAGTGTAATAAAAAAGACTTATGAGTTGTTAGAAGAAATGACCACACATATACAGTAAAAGGGTAATATAACGATGTATCCATACTATATATCATACTTATAGAATTTGACAACAATTTCAGAAATACTGATAATATTGAATCTCATATTAAATTAGTCCTGAGGAAGTATAACATATGTTTCAAAAGAGTGTAAGCGGAGTAAAAAATTCTAGACATGAATAATAAATTATCTTTTCAAATTTAAAGAACAGGAACAAACGACATGCTATAGAATAAATGGCACAAATATTGAGACACGCTTAACGAAATCCACTTGAAGTAAGTAAGGCTGCGTAGTGTCTCCGCAGAGGTTTCTTAGGAACGGTCCTGCTTAATGCCCCCGCTTCGGAGTGTAATGTGCCCCAGAGCTCTCGTACTCGTAGAGGTAATTCGAGGCAAACTCCTTCCTTCCTAGGGTTCTCCTTGATGGGATAGCTTAAGTAAAATTAATGGGGGAGAAAGCAGATTAAAAAATATTATATTCCTAGAAGTCAATGACTATAATCGGGTACCAAAACTCATCTTTGGAATGTAATATCAAATTTGATGATATTTCTACATAAAGTTTTTCAAACATAACATTTATATTTAATAAACTATTAGACGACCTCCGTAGCCTTGTTGGTTAGACGTTTGATATCCGCTTGGAGGTTTCGGGTTCGATTTTTAATGGTACCCAAAAAAATGTCCCAGTGTGGTTAAAACAGTTCGTCAGGTAAGAGCACTCGCACGCGCTGAGTACGTGTGCAAGTGTTGTTTCTTCACGTGTTGTAGTATTACCAACAGGTACAAAGATGAACAGTAAGGTTTCATGCCTACTCCAGCGATTTTCGACACGAAGGCTCAATTTCTGGAACCAAAGATAACGTTGTCTACCGGCCACACTGCCACTCTGCAATGTCTGAGTCACCGATCCATTGAAGGGAACCATATGAAAGAAAAAAACAAAATTCAATTAACTTTCGTGATATAAATAGTCATACAGAGGTTTATATATTTTCTTCTATCGAACATTTCAGAAGTAGTTTAGAATTGAATAAAACAGGAAAGTTGATAGCTTTGACTACTTCGTATAAACATATTAAAATTAAATGCTTCGAAAAGAAAATGGTAGTGGAGAATCGAGTCAAAAGTAGTGAAAATGATCAGTAATTAATTATGAAGCTATAGAAGAATTTGACCAAAATTATATTACAAAATATAGAAGAATTTGACCAAAATTTGACAAGACCTATTTGGTAATTATTATAAAAATATATTAATTATAATAGTGAAATTATAATTTAAAGAATAGAAGGATTTCTCAGAAGAATTAGAAACAAATTTGGTCGAAATCCTGCCAAATTGGTATATGTTATAATTGCAAGTTAGCATTTAAATTATCATTCAAGTATTATTTTTCTGAGCAACGAAACTCAATTGAGGAAACTTCAACTTGTATTTGGCGATTTGTTTCACTAGAATCTAGAACTCGGTTTGTAA